>CAUYLG010023019.1:0-197719 GCA_963573385.1 Cacajao melanocephalus
TTACCCCCCGACCCGTGGGTTTCTCTTTGCCCCCCCCCGGCCACTGCACCCCGGCCTGGTTCAACTTTTAAATCCCTTCAAAAAAAAAAAAAAAAAAAAAAAAAAAAAAAAAAAAAAAAAGATCTTCACCTCCATGTAGCAGGAGGAGATAGACAGTAAACATAATAAATAAGCCAGTTCTGTAGCATGTTAGCAGGTGCTGAGTACCTACAGGACAGATCAAAGTGGAACCGAGCACAGTGGCTCATGCCTGTAATCCCAGCACTTTGGGAGGCCACAGTGGGAGGATTGCTTGAGGTCAGAGGTTCAAGATCAGCCTGGGTAACATAGCAATACCTCGTCTCTACAGAACTTTCTCTATTTTTAAAGTAGCCAGGCGTGGTAGCGAGCACCTGTAGTCCCAGCTATGTGGAAGGGTGAAGCGGGAGGATCACTTGCGCCCAGGCTGCAGTGAGCTATGATGGCGCCACTGCACTCCAACCTGGGTGGCAGAGTGAGACCCTGTCTCAAAAAATAATGATTTGTTTTTAAAAAGGATTGAGTGGTGTAGAGAGATCAAAAATTCGAGGAAGAGAAATGGTTAAACCTCAGTGAGCAGGTGATGTAGCTCAGCAGCCTAAAGAAGCCACATGGGTAGAGGCTGCAGAGATTTTCGGGAAGAGCATTGCAGGCAGGGGGAACGGTCAATGGGGAGACCCGAGACGCAAGGGTGCTTGGCATGGCCAAGGGCCAGGGGAAGGCTGGTGTCACTCATGCTGGTGAGGTCAGAGGACAAAAGACAGACATAGGGATTGAGATGTAACAGGAGGCCTCATCCCATAGAGCTTTTAGGGCTCCCCTAGACTCCTGGACTTTGGGTTGATTCTGAAGAGGATGCAGAGCCACTGGGAGATCTTGGCAGAGGTGAACTGTGATCTGACTTGGGTTTGAACAGAACCACGCTGGCTGCTTTGCTATGTTGAGAATGGACTGTAGGGGGCAGTAGTGGAAGCAGGGAGACTGTTGGGAGGCTACAGCAGTGACCCAGTGACCGAGGGACCTAGTTAGGATCTGTTTCAGGCCAGGATGGTTGCCAGGGAGATAGGAAGATGGGTAGGATTCTGGTTGTATTTTCAGGGCCGTTAACATTCCCTGGTAGATTGGGGATGGGCCAGTAAGGGAAACAGAGGGGTCAAAGGTGATGCCAAGATTTTTGCCCTAAGTATCTGGGAAGATGGAGTTGCTCTTGACTAAGATGGGGAAGGATGGGGTCAGAGCCAATTTAGGGGGAAGATCAGGATTTCATTTTTGGATGTGCTGAGTCTGAAATGTCAGAGTCATATCCAAGTGAAGAATTTGAACAGGCCATTGGATATACTTAGTATAGAAGTCTGGGCTGGGCCGGGCGTGGTGACTTACGCCTGTAATCCCAGCACTTTGGGAGGCCGAGACAGGCAGATCACTTGAGGTCAGGAGTTCGAGACCAGCCTGATCAACATGGTGAAGCTGTGTCTCTACTAAAAATACAAAAATTAGCCAGGCATGGTGGCAGGCACCTGTAGTCCCAGATACTTGGGAGGCCGAGGCAGGAGAATCGGTTGACCCCAGGAGAAGGAGGTTGCAGCGACCCGAGATCACACCACTGCACTCCAGTCTGGTTGACAAAGTGAGACTCCCATCTCAAAAAAAAAAAAAAAAAAAAAGCCTGGGCTGTAGATACACACTGGGGATGGAAAGGATCATTGTTGTATTGATTTGAACCTTCATTCACGAGCCAGGATGAGCGCACCAAGGTAGTGAGGGCAAACGGAGGAAAGGGCCACAGACTGAGCTCTGGAGCTGTCCAACATTAACAGCTGAGGAGAAAAGGAGAAATCTGGAAAAGAGACTGAGAAGGGGTGGCTGGGTGGGTAGGCAGAAAATCAATAGCAGTACCATGGAAGGTAAGTCAAGAAAGCGTTTCAAGGAGGAAGGAGTGATCTCCAGGGTCCAGTCCCACTGGTAGCTCAAGTAAGATGAGAACAGAACTGACAGCTTCGTTCAGCAACGTAGAATCACGACACTTGTGATTTTCTCAAAAACACTGTCAGTGAAGTGTTACGGCCAAAAGCTTGATTGGAGGCGAATGTTCTGTAAAGTCTCCTGGGGAGAGGATTTAAGTGTATGAATAAAAGAGTATGTTTGAGACACTTGGCTGCAAAGGAGAATAGAGAAATAGGGCAGTAGCTGGCAGGGGAAATGAGATCAAGATAAGGTTTTGGTTTGGTTTGTTTTAATGAGAAAAAGTACAGTTTATTTGTGTTCCAATAAATGTGAACCAGCAGAGAGAAGGGAAGGCAGTGCTATTAAAGAAAGTGGAGAGAATTGCTCCAACCGGGTCCTCGAGTGGTAGGGCGGGAATGAGATCTAGCGTATGCACAGAAGGATTGGCTTTAGAAGGATCATGCGTACTTCTCTAGGAAGGGAGAGCAAGTGGAGTAACTTGGTGCAGATGCTTCCGGTGGTGAGAGTCTGTGGGAATTCTCTTCTGATTGTTTTCTTGGTGAAAGTGGAAGCCAGGTCATCTGCTGTGAGTCTTGAGAAAGAGAGATTGGAAAAGAGGAGAAGTTGTGAAATAGTTGTTGGAGAAAAGTCACAAAAGTGAATGGACTAGAGAAATAAAAGCATCAGGGGTCAGCATGATCAGGAGTTCAAAGCAAGCCTCTATGTCTTTCTACCTCGTGTTCAGCTGCACTGGTGCAGGCACAGAGGAGATAGAGTTGAGTCTAACCACAGCCATGGGTTTGCCCAGAAAATAAGACACGAAGAGGAGGGGAGGGTGTGTGAAAAGGAGTGGCAGTGATCAGCTGTGGAATCTAAGGGAGCAAGAGAGAGCATGGAATTTACTGGTAACAGATGGGAAGGTGGATTGGAGGTCTCAGTGGGACTGGAGGACTATTGGAATCTGGGTATTAGAAGGAGTGGGCTGGAAAGATTGAAGATAGAGATCAGAGAAGAGGCTGCCTGATGGTGAGATTTAGGATGGAGTTGCAGTTCCTGGTAATGACAAGGTCTAGGGCATGACCACAAACCCGAATGGGTGATGAGGTAGGGAGGAGGCCTGAATCGGATTCCATTCAAATACCTGAGAGACTCAGATGCGGGCAGGGTCATCTCCATGCATGTTGACATTTGTAGGTAGCAAAATAGGAATGTGCTGGACGGTATGACAGTGAGTGAGGAGCTGAAGTTGTTGAAAAATAAGGAACATGATCTGTGTATTAGTCCATTTTCATGCTGCTGATAAAGACATACCCGATTCCACATGTGGTGGCTCACGCCTGTAATCCCAGCACTTTGGGAGGCCGAGGCAGGTGAATCACCTGAGGTCAGGAGTTTGAGACCAGCCTGGCCAGCATGTTGAAACCCCATCACTACTAAAAATACAAAAATGACTTGGCGTGATGGCAGGCACCTGTAATGCCAGCTACTCAGGAGGCTGAGGCAGAATAATCTCTTGAACCTGGGTGGCGGAGGTTGCAGTGAGCAATGATCGTGCCATTGTACTCCAGCCTGGGGGACAAGAGCAAGACTTCGTCTCAGAAAAAAAAAAAAGAAAAGAAAAAAGAAAAAGAACATACCCAAGACTGGGAAGAAAAAGGTTTAATTGGACTTACAGTTCCACATGGCCGGGGAGGCCTCAGGATCATGGCAGGAGGTGAAAGGCTCTTCTTACATGGCGGCAACAAGAGAAAATGAGGAGGAGGCAAAGCCAGAAACCCCAGATAAACCCATCAGACCTCTTGAGACTTACTCAATATCATGAGAAAAGCATGGGAAAGACTGGCCCCCAGGATTCAATTGCCTCCCCCTGGGTCCCTCCCACAACGTGTGGGAATTCTGGGAACTACAATCCAAGTTGAGATTTGGGTGGGGACACAGCCAAACCATATTAATCTCGTTCACAGCAACCACAAGGGGCAGTGGTACTAGCATCCAGTAGGATCATCTAGAGCCTGTGATTACAGTGCAGCCGATGGAGATACCAGGGACCTCGTGTGAGATCTTCACTCCACCGCTCACATCTGACAAGCCACTAACCGCCCTCCTTCTCAGTTTCCTCATCTGTTGAATGGAGGCAATAGTACATGTCTCAAAGATGGGGCAGTTCTGAGGGTTAAATCGGATAACGTACAAAAAAATGTTAAGCATGGTTCCCGGCATATAGCGATTATGATATATACGATGTCACTCCCTGCTCCAAATCTTTGTGCAAAACCCTATGCCTCCAGTTGAAGCATAGTGGCAGTTTACCTTTATATTCTTATATGGCACCCGTTGTTTTCTAAATAAGGTTTATTTGCCACCTTTTCTGAGCCTTTGTTTCACAGTAGGATGAGGGTAAATTGGAGGAGGACCAGGGAAGCTAGACAGGTAGTCTAACAGCTGAGAGAGACCAAGAAGACATCTTCCTTAGTAGCAGTGGAGCTGGAGATAGCAGGAGAGAATAGTAATGTTTTAAGAAAAAACTGCAGAATTAAAAACCCGAGTTAATGCGGGGTGGGGAGTTGTAGATGATCTCCCAGGTTTCTGGCTTCGCTGACCAGGTGGATGATATTAAAAGCACAGCAGGAAATTTTCAACACTTCCTGGCAAAGAGCAGCTTCTTTAATTAATTGAATTTCCATCAGACTTGCCGATAAACAGATCATGGGCTCATTTCATCAATCCTTATTGACATTCAGGATTAGCCATTCCATGGTGTGACAGCCACGGAAGAAGTATAACACCAGGTAATGTTGTAGAAGCATCAGAATTAAAATGCCAGCTCTTTGTTCAGTCAATTTCATTTATGTTATGCCATACACCTGAACCCAATTTGTTTGTTTTGAATGAGCTTGTGTGTTTGCATTTCTTTGTACTGTTTGGCTCAAATGGTTCCATGGTTCCTGAATGGATTTGCTTTTGTTTTTTTTTTTGGCCAAAGAATTGAAGACGTTCATTTTATTGTTTCAAATCCATACGTGTCTATTATGTATACAGTCATTGTATATATACTCATTTTCTAAGTTATGTAACAGTTTTTGAAAGACCAGAGATTTCAAGGTGGGATGATCAAATCGTAAGCATCCCCAAGACTGTGGATGAAGCCCCTTGTGGTGGGCTAAATCCTAGATCTCTTGCGCTTCCCCGAGCAGTGGTTTGTGTTAAATTATAGACACAGGCTGGGTGTGGTGGCTGCTGCCGGTAGTCCCAGCACTTTGGGAAGCCGAGATGGGCAGATCACTTGAGGTCAGGCGTTCCAACCAGCCTAGCTAACATGGAGAAACCCCCTCTCTACTAAAAATACAAAAAAATTAGCATGGTGGATGCCTATAATCCCAGCTGCTTGGGAGGCTGAGGCAGGAGAATCATTGAACCTGAGAGGTGGAGGTTGCAGTAAGCCGAGATTATGCCACTGCACTCCAGCCTGGGTGACAGAGCAAGACTCTGTCTCAAAAAAAAAAAAAAAAGAAAAAAGAGACACAAACATCTTTGACTTGGCTGTATCCCTCTTTGACTCAGATATGAGAAAAATTTCAGAGCTGTGTTTGTGACATGCTTCCCACAAGTCCAGAGAACTTCATGATCCTGGCTTTGGGTACCAACCTTTCCCTACTCCCCATCTTAGATTTAATCCTCTCCTTAGCCCAATTTTTCTTATTCGTATCAAAGTTGCTTTCTCTTTCTGTGTTTTCTGCATCCTTTCAAGCCGCCGTTCGGGCCTGCTCTCTAGAACAGAGTTGGGCAGAAAAAGTAGCTCATTAGTGGATTTGGGCATTTGGACAGGTCTCTCCCCACACCTCGAAGAGTGCCTGCCACTGAATAAACAGTAAGCATTTATTAAAATGGTAAACATTTACTTGTTTCCATCTGTGCAGTGGAGCTGTGATTCCAAGCATTTGCCTAGCCTGCAGTGCCTTAGAATGATAGGATATTAATAGTAATACTAATGGCTAGCCTTTGTTGAGTGCTTTCTCTGTGTCTGTTTTTCATAGGTCTTATTTAGTCTCCTGATGATCCTAAGAGATAAGTGCAGTAATTATGCCTGTTTTACAGATGTGAGTTTAAGGAAGGGAAGTATCTTTTTTTAATTCAGGCAGCAAGAAGCAGAGGAGCAAACCTCCACTTCGCCACTGCCCTGCAATGCCATGTCCAAGGGACAGCGATGGCAGAAGCCTGGCTCCCTTAAAGGAGCTGGTCACCTCTAGTGGTACCAGGCCTCTCTCTGTACTAGACCTGATGCTGAATGTCCTGCTGTGACCTTGAAGCAAGGAACAACAGGCTGAGATGTGGAGCTGGCAGCCTGGCAGGTTCTAATCCCCAGAGAGTTACGGGGTGGCACAGTCAGCATTTTTTTTTAATAAATAAAAAATTAAGAAGCTGTAACCTCTCCTTCACCCTCCAGATACTCCATTGCTGAGGGGGTGAGAGATGGCTGGCACCACACTCAGATCACAAAGGAAAGAGAAGGTTAAGCTGATTTTGATTGAAATTCCACTGTAGGCACACGGAGGAATTTTAACGTAGCACTGAGCCAGTGAATGCTGTGTGTTCCTCTGGTTGAGACTTGGCGCTGGAGCTCATGCAGGGGACAGCCAGATCTGCAGCAAGCCTTTCTTCATCCAGAAATTTCCATCATGGCGCCAAATGCCAGGTGTCCAGAGAGCCTCCAAGCAGCCTACAAGCTTCTTCCCCAATGAGGAGGACCACGCTCTCATTTTTGTTTGTTTGTTTGTTTTTTTAAGACAGAATCTCACTTGTTGCCCAGACTGAAGTGCAATGATACAATCTCGGCTCACTGCAACCTCCACCTCCCTGGTTCAAGAGATTCTCGCTGCTTCAGCTTCCCGAGTAGCTGGGATTACAGGCGCATGCCACCATGCCTGGCCAATTTCTGTGTTTTCAGTAGAAACAAGGTTTTACCATTGGCCAGGCTGGTCTGGAACCCCTGACCTCAGGCCTCCCAAAGTGCTGGGATTACAGGCATGAGCTGCCGCGCCCAGCCTCCGTTCTCACTTTCCTCCTCTCTCACCTCCCCTCAGCTGCTCCTCTTCCCTATTATGGCACGACCCTGCCCACATGTCCTGTCTCCTTCCACCACCTTCCTCTCTGTGTCCCCAAGGAGCGGTATAAGAGCAACATGTGCCACCAAGTGGCGTCATCCCAGAGGCTCAGGTCTCTGTTGACTGGATAAGCATTGTAATTCTGTTCAGCTGGTTAATTCTATTCAGCAAGATCTAGTAAAAGTAATACTGAGAATTTACTGATTTTTTTAAAGCAATTCATTTCTAGAAGTGCAAAGCAAATTATTATATCATTAAGAGTTTTCTGGCACTTCTTAAATAAGATTTGTATTTTAACATTTTGGAAAATATTTTAATACAAAACCCAACAGAGAATACATGAAAAATGAATAAGAAATCAATTTCATAAGCTTAGGTAGAAGTGCCTGCTGTATGCATTTACTGGGAGATGTTGACATGGTGTGCTTCCAAACTTTTTTTCTTCCTCCAAAATGTTTGCTTCCTCCTGGATTGCTTCTCTTGATAAATAGCACCATCATGTCCTTGGCCGCTGTCGCCAGAGCCAGCGTGGTATTTAATTTAGTCAAGACTCCTTTGGTTGCCAGTGAGAGAAACCCATCAGGAACCAGCAGAACTGAGCGTCTGCCTCCAGGACAAACAGCCACTGTGTTTCTCTTTCCTGATCAGGCTCTTGGTCTCAGGTCCTCTCCTCTCTGCCTGTTGGCTCATTTTCTCTTTCCATGGAGGAGCTGGACCACGGCCACAAGCTGCTCCAGGGTTGATTCATTCTAGCTTAGGTACCTGAGAGGCGTAGCCTGAGTCACAGGGGCTGGGGGCCGGACAGACACACATCACCATCTCTAACATCCCTGGGCCTTCCTCCCACCCTCCCGCATCCAATCAGCTATGGCCTTCTGACCTCTCTCTCATCAGGACGTTTGCTTTCCTTCCCTCCCTGTTCCTGTCTTGGGCTGGCCTTGACTCTTTTTCTGCTAGCCGGGGGCAGCAGCCTCGTGACAGTTTCTATACCCCCATTATTTCCCCTAGCCTATACTTCACTTCAGAATGATTCTCCTAGACAGAAACTTGAACATGAGATGTTTCTGCCCAAAGTGCTGTCAGGTCTCTGTCACCGTTAGAATGAAGTCGCAAGTCAGGGTCCTTCGTCACCACCCCGGGCTGCACTGCCCAGTGATACAGGCTGTCTTATGTTCCCCAGACCCCTGCCCTTTTCTTTCCTTGGAGCTTTGGAGGCTGCTGTCCTCTCAGCTTGCAAAGTCCCACCTCACTTTCCCTAGCAGCTGAAACCTTCCTTGGCCTCGCCTCTTACTTCTGCCTGTGACCTCACCCACTGCTCTGCCGTCCGTTCCCTTTCACACCTCTGTTCTTGGCAGTACGTATTAGAAATGTTCATTTGTATCATTGTTGAAAATTATCAGCAATTGTGATTATGACTAGATCCTAGATTCGACAGCATTTTACTCACTTTAGGACAAAGGGGACATAAGCTGCAGGATAAACACAAACATAAAATACTTTTAAGAATGGCTGGCCGGGCGCAGTGGCTCACGCCTGTAATCCAGCACTTTGGGAGGCCGAGGTGGGTGGATCATGAGGTCAGGAGGTCAAGACCAGCCTGACCAACGTGATGAAACGCTATCTCTACTAAAAATACAAAAATTATCCGTGCATGGTAGCATGTGCCTGTAATCCTAGCTACTCAGGAGGCTGAGGCAGGAGAATTGCTTGAACCTGGGAGGCGGAGGTTGCAGTGAGCTGAGATCGTGCTACTGTACTCCAGCCTGGGTGACAGAGCGAGACTCCATCTAAAAAAAGAAAATGGCTGTTGTAGCACCTAAAATAAACAAACACATACGTTTACTGAACTCATATTCCAATTGTATAACATGAGACTACTATATCATACACCAGAATAAATTCTAGATGGATTAAATAATAACTAAATATTCATAAATACACAAAAAGTATAAGTTAATAACATTTTAAAATAAAATAATGTACTAGTTAGTGTAAAATCAAAAATTAAATCATGAAGTCTTTGGGAAGAAATATTTGTGAGCTCTTTGAAACAAAGACCCTTCCTCAAGAAGATAAATAGTGAAGGAATGTGTAGACAGATCGAATTCCCTAATAAAATAAAAAGCATCTAGGTGACAATGCATGGGAAATACAATTAAAGGATAAATACTGAACCATGAAAAATATTTTAAAAATTATGATAGACCTCAGGATTAATATCCTTACCGTAGTAAGAGTTCATAGGAATTTCTGTCAATAAGAAGATATTTTAACCTTGGTTAACTAGTGAACAAGAGATGCAGAGAGACTTTTGGTGGTAGGAAGGAGACGTGAGCACTGTCTTGTCAGTCTTTTGTCCAGTGGTGTAATTATTTTTCTAGGAATGGCACCATCCATCCAAAATGTAAACAAAGATATTTACACCAACTTGATCTATTTTTATTTATAATAGAAATATCCACAAGGAGTGTATCATGAAAAAAAAATTATTCTGGCCGGGCACAGTGGCTCACGCCTGTAATCCCGGCACTTTGGGAGGCTGAGGTGGGTGGGTCAGAAGGTCAGGAGATCAAGATCATCCTGGCTAACATGGTGAAACCTTGTCTCTCGTAAAAATTAAAAAAATTAGCCAGGCGTGGTGGCATGTGCCTGTAGTCCCAGCTGCTCAGGAGGCTGAGGTAAGAGAATTGCTTAAACCTGGGAGCGGAGGTTGCAGTGAGCCGAGATCAAGCCACTGCACTCCAGCCTTGGTGACAGAGCAAGACTTCATCTGAAAAAAAAAAAAAAATTCTGTAACCACACATAAGATTATGCAGATTTCAAAATTATGAGGTATCTATGAATGTTGGGAAACATTTGTAATATAACATTACTTGAAAAGTTCAGCTGGGTGTGGTGGCTCACGCCTGTAATCCTAGCACATTGGAAGGCTGGTGGATGGTTTGAGCCAAGGAGTTTGAGACCAGCTTGGACAACATGGTGAAACCCTGTTTCTACAAAAAATACAAACATTAGCCAGGTGTGGTGGTGCATACCTGTAGTCTCAGCTACTCAGGAAGCTGAGATAGGAGGATCACTTGAGCCCAGAAGGCGGAGATTGCAGTGAGCCCTGATTGTGTGCCTGCGTTCTAGCGTGGGTGACAGAGAGAAACTCTGTCTCAGAAAAAGAAAAAAGATTAATACAAAATGAGATATGTACTTTTTTTGTTTTTTTCGCCCCGAGATGGAGTCTTGCTCTGTTACCCAGGCTGGAGTGTAGTGGCGCGATCTTGGCTCACTGCAACCTCCACATCCCAGGTTTAAGCAATTTTCCTGCCTCAGCCTCTAAAGTAGCTGGGATTACAGGTGTGTGCCACCACACCCAGCTAATTTTTTGTGTGTGTGTATTTTTAGTAGGGATGGTGTTTTACCATGTTGGTCAGGCTGGTCTCGAACTCCTGACCTCAGGTGATTCACCTACCTCCACCTCCCAGAGTGCTGGGATTACATATGTGAGCCACCACTCCTGGCTGAGATATATACTTTGATCTCAATATAACTTAAAAAAAAGATTGAGAGGATAAAGGCGAAAAATGAGAGGGTGTGGAGTCTGGGATGACTTTGGAGTTTTATGTGCTTTGTATACATTCTATATCGTCTGTACTGAGCATGTACTATTTGTAACCAGAAATTTCAAGACCTCTAATTGTACGGTACTCTCTTGGTCTCAGTTCATGACAGCTCAGCTGCTCACCGATCGAATCATTTTTCCTCACTGTAATCTGGTTGCCTTATCCTTAAAATAAGGCCAACAATAGCTTCCCCGTGAGAAGCAAGTGGAATTCGTGTGGTTGCACAAATATTTTTGAAAAGTCAAAGATGAATAGCAGCCATGAGTTGGACGATGGCATTACTTACGCCAAATACATTTTCTAACTTGTAAAAATATGATCTGAGGTGGGAACCGAGTAGTCCTGTGTGCTGTTTCATCCCGTCATCGGGGCATTATTTCTTTGCCTTCCTTCTGTGAATCTTTCTGTCTGTGGCCAGCTCCTCCCTGGGGCCTCCCCTCTGCCCTCCGTTTGGGCAGCTCTCTCTGACACTCCTGATGTAGGACTGTGGAAAGGCATGCAAAGGCCAGCTATGAGGGAAATGCACAGACCTTTTCTTGTAAATAAATGATTGTTTCATGGAGGTACCACATCAAGGGAGAGTGACAAGATCGGAAACCAGGAGATGGGCTGAGCACAATGGTTCACACCTGTAATCCCAGCACTTTGGGAGGTGGAGGCAGGTGAATCACCTGAGGTCAGGAGTTCGAGACCAGCCTGGGCAACGTGGTGAAACTCCATCTCTACTAAAAATACAAAACTTAGCCAGGTGTGGTGGTTAGGCACCTGTAATCCAAGCTATTCAAGAGGCTGAGAGAGGAGAATTGCTTGAACTGAGGAGGCAAAGGTTGCAGTGAGCTGAGATTGTGCTAGTGCACTCCAGCCTGGGAATCAGAGGGAGATCCGTCTAAAAAAAAAAAACAAACAAACAAAAGCAAAGCAACAACAACAAAAAAAAAACCAGGAGATGGAGTCAGAAAGGCAGGCAGGGACTGATGAGGCTAGGTGGGCTTGTTACTGGTGAAGCTGAGAATTTGAACAAGACATAAACAGCTGGGCCAAGGTAGTTCAAGATTTTCAGAGGCAGAGCCTCTTTTGGAGAGCTCTCTGGGTTTTTTTGCATAGGACACACACATTCCGTAGTACTGGGTACTGAGTTGAACCTGGCGTGACAGAAGCAGTCACTCACATCCCTTTGGTTAAGGACTTTTTAGTGTAGCACCAACTTTCATCTACTTTGCCAATGAGAGTTAGTCATCATGAGCTAGCCCAAAATTTCAAATGAGATTGGGAATTTTCTTAAGCAAGGCAATTTCAGATAATTGGTGGTTCCTGGACTGCCTAATGGAAGGGGATTTTCCACATCATCCTTTTGATGGAAGAGACTGAAAATGTGGCATGCAGTCAAATGCTTCCATATCTGTGACTTTAAATCATTTAATCACCAAAATCGTATTTTCCTCCTGCCTCCAGGCTTTCTAGCAGAGGCTGCAAGTGTGTTAAATGCAGGAAGCGCATGGATTCTAAATTCAAGTGTGGGTACGGACTTCCCTGGCATCTCCTTGCCTCTCTCAGAGCCTGGGTGCTGTCAGATTTTCCCGTATTCTTTTCTTCATGCTTAGCAGAGACCATGTGCTCTCAGAAGAATTACGAACTGCCAGGTTAGACTAAGTTCAACAAATCCCTCTGCACGGATGGGTAAATACATCTGACAGTCCTTACTGGACAGCCAGGAAGGCGCTGATCAAGCTGAACCAGGCTCCTGCCCCTGAGATTCAGGGGCAGTGGGGGCCGCCCAAGCCTTGGCTTGCCTTGCTCTGTTTCTTTCTACCATGGACAGCAAATTTGGTATGAGCTACAGTCTGTGAAACATCAGGTATGTTTTCCTGTGGTGCTTCTGTTCGGGGAACTTTTTGGTTTTCTTATTTCTTACGAAAAATGTTCAGTATTTACAGATGTAGAGAGAACATGTCATGAGTCTCTGTCTTAGATCTGTTTCCCTGGAAACAGCCTCTGAAGCAGAGGTTTGGGAGCAGGTGGTTTTCTGCAGGGAGTCCCCAGGATAAGCATCTTCTGGGAAGGGAGGGAAGCAGGAGAGGGCTGGCGAAGGAATTGGGCCACAGAGCAAGCTCAGCAAGGCCTCAGCTATCCCAGAACTTCGAGCCAAGATGGCCCTGCAGGGATCTCTCCTGCCTTAGGACAAGGAGGGAGTATGGAGATTTACATCCTTTCATTGTCTGGATGTGAGCTTGGCCTGCAGAGGGATATTTAGCTCTCAGTATGCTAAAGGTGAGGGACTGAGCTAAGACCTGGCCTCAGCCAACACTGCCAGGGTCTGGGTGTCCTGAGGGGGAGAGTGAGGCCACACCCCATGGCATCCCTTCCACTGACCCTTCCCCAGCTCCCACCATTGTCCACACAAGGCCCATCTTGACCTCTCTCTGCCTATACCCGCCACTCCCTTTTGTTTTTGTGTTTTAACAAGTGTTTTAGGTGGATATGTATTTTTAGAGAGGGTCTCGCTCTGTTGCCCAGGCTGAAGTGCAGTGGTGCAGTCATAGCTCACCAGAGCCTCAAACTCCTGGGCTCAAGCCATCCTCCCACCTCAGCCCTCGAGTAGCTGGGACTACAGGCATGTGCCATCACGCCCAGCTAATTTTTAAATTTTTAGTAGAGACGAGGTCTCGCCATATTGTCCAGATTGGTTTCCAGCTGCTGGGCTCAAGCGATCCGCCTGCCTTGGCCTCTCAAAGTGCTGGGATCACAGGCATGAGCTACCGCGCCCAGCAGAAAGACACTTTATGTACCATAAAATCCACTCATTTTGAATGTACAGTTGAATGATTTTCAGTAAATTGGCCGAGCTGTGCAGTTTTAGAATTTCTGAATCCAGTTTTAGAACATTTTCATCACCCTAATGGCACACTCTCTTTTGAAAATTATGTCTGGTAGATTTTGAAGGAAATTACATTTAGCAAGGTTTCAGCTCAATTAAGTTCTTAGCTGAAGGGATCTTTAGATGGGAATAATATGAGTGAGTGAGGTGCCATTGAACAGTTACTTGAGGTCACATCATGTAAGATCTTGGGAGACGTAACTAACTAAAAGCGATTTCCAAAGAGAATGACTTCAGCTCCCTGGGTGAAGTGGTTTGTTCCCAAAGTCGTCTTAAGAATACCACATCTGACAAAGGGCTCCATGCTTTAGAGTTCTTCTACTTTATTCTTCAAGAGGAGAGAACCCATGTCAGAGGCAGGATGTGTGCGAGGCAGCAGGTGGAATACAGGAAGGCTATGTGGAAAAGGAGGCGTGGCTCTGTCGAGAGGCCATCTTGGTAGGTCATCAGGAAAGAGGAAGAGTAAAGACAAAGAAGGTTGAACAGGAAACCAAGACAAGGCCAGGCATGGTGGCTCATGCCTGTAATCCCAGCACTTTGAGAGGCGGAAGCAGGCAGATTGCTTGAGGTCAGGAGTTTGAGACTAGCCTGGTCAACATGGTGAAACCCCGTCTCTACTAAAAATACAAAAATTAGCTGGGTGTGGTGGTGGGTGCCTGTAATCTTAGCTACTTGGGAGGCTGAAGCAGGAGAATCACTTGAACCCGGGAGGTGGAGGTCGAAGTGAGCCAAGATTGCACCATAGTACTCCAGCCTAGGTGACAGCGTGAAACCCTGCCTCAAAAAAAAAAGAAAAAAACCAACACAAGAGAAAACTAGGCTATTTCTAAGGTCGTATAAACATCTGCCTTCATGTGAATCAGGAACCTTCTGAAAAAAAAAAAAACAACTGCCTTCATTTGGTACATTGCTGCTCCTGTTGATGAAATAATGGGTGTATAAAAAAGCGAAGAATGTACTTACAAAATAGGCATAAATCATATACCATAAAATTCACCCTTGCCAGTTGTACAACTCAGTTTTTAGTATGTTCACAGAGTTGCACAGCCACCACCACTGCAGAGCTTCCCAACATTTCCCGAAACAACCTCTAAACTCACGAGCATTCATTCCCTCTTCCTCTTTCCTTCCCTAGGTAGCCATGAATCTACTTTCTCTCTAAAGATTTGCCTGTTCTGGGTTAGGCCCAGTGGCTCACGGCTGTCATCCCAGCACTTTGGGAGCCTGAGGTGGGCAGATCACCTGAGGTCAGAAGTTCAAGACCAGACTGGTCAACATGGCGAAACCCACCTCCACCAAAAATACAAAAATTAGCCGGGCATGGTGGCATGCGCCTGTGATCCCAGCTACTTGGCTCAGGCAGGAGAATGGCTTGAACCTGGGAGTTGGAGGTTGCCGTGAGCCGAGATGGCGCTACTGCACTCCAGCCTGGGTGACAGAGTGAGACTCCATCTCAGAGAGAGAGAGAGAGAGAAAGGAAGGAAAAGGAAGGAAGGAAGGAAAGAAAGAAAAGAAAAGATTTGCCTGTTTTGGACATTGCATATAAATGGGATCATATAATATGTGCCTTTTGTGTCTGGTTCTTTCCCCTAGCATAATGTTTTCAGTGTGTGTATGTTATAGGTTGTATCAGTACTGCATTTCTTTGTATGGCTAAACTATTCCCTCTATGGATTATGTAAATCTGTTTTTCCATTCATCAATTGATAGACATTTGTGTTGTTTCCACTTTCTGGCTATGATGAATAATTCTGCTGTGAACATTGATGTACAGATTTTTGTATGAACGTGTGTTTTCAGATCTCACAGGTACACACCTAAGAAATGAAATTGCTGGGTCATCCCGTTAAGCTATATTTTCACTTTCTGAGAAATTGCTAAACTGTTTTCCATAGTGGTTGGCCCGTTTTACATTTCCACCAGCAATGGAGGAGGTTCCACTTTCTCTACATTCTCATTGCAAACACTTGTTATTTTCCTTTTGTTTTGGTTTGTTTTGGTTTGGTTGGTTTGGTTTTAATTCGTAGCCATCCTAGCATGTATGAAGCAGAAAGGCGTATTTAAAAAAAAAACACTGGCAACAAAGAAAGGCGATCATTAAAAACAAAATTCAGGGCGCAGTGGCTCACACCTGTCATACCAGCACTTTGGGAGGCTGAGGCGGGAGCATCACTTGAGGCCAGGAGTTCAAGAACAGCCCGGGCAACATAGAGCTGGTCTCTACAAAAATAAAAATTAGAAAAAATTAGCCAGGCATGGCAGTTCATGTCTGTAATCCCAGCTACTCATGAGGATAAGGTAGACAGATCGCTTGAACCCAGGATTTCAAGGCTGCAGTAAGCTGTGGTCATGCCACTGTACTCCAGCCTGGACAACACAGTGAGATCCTATCTATAAAAACAACGAAACAAGTCAGGTTGTTGTTTGAGGTTCTCAGTTCTGTGCCCACGAAACTTCATTCTTTGTGCTCAGTGATCAAGTGTAGTGTCTGTGGCTGCTGAGAGTCATTGTCATTTACAGAACCATGAAGATATCCATTCTGGACTCCCTCATTGAACAGGCTCTGCTGTATTTTTTTAATTAAATTTAATTAATTAATTTATTTATTTTGAGACACAGTCTTACTCTGTCACCTAGGCTGGAGTGCAGTGGCGCCGTCTCAGCTCACTGCAACCTCTGCCTCCCAGTTCAAGTGATTCTCCTGCTTCAGCCTCCCAAGTAGCTGGGACTACAGGCGTGTGCCACCACACCCAGCTAATTTTTGTATTTTTAGTAGAGACGGAGTTACACCATGTTAGCCAGGATGGTCTCAATCTCCTGACCCTGTGATCCACCTGCCTTGGCCTCCCAAAGTGCTGGGATTACAGGCATAAGCCACCACGCCTGGCCCGGCTGTACTTTTTAAGACCCAGATTGACCAAAGCTTACAGTTATTTTCAAATAACATAAACACATGCGTGCGTGCAGACACACACACAGCCCCTAGAATACTAGAAACAGAATGTGATGAAGGGAATTGGACAGGTCAGTAATTCTGGTAGCACTGAAGAAAGTGTCTCTATCTAAGGTCATTTTCATGAGTTTTTCAAGGGTTACTGTATATGGATTTTCATTTTAGTTTTGTTTTTCCAAATGCAGGAAACTGACAACTTTCTTGCAGAATACCATGACTCTAGAACAGTCACTTAGTTGAAAGTATGTCCCAGGGCTCCTTTAGTATTGAGACAATGTCTTAGACTTCTAATAGGTTTTGCATCAAAGTGTTTTTGTCATCAGAGATACATTTAATATTTGTCCCAATGCCGATGTTACCCGTAAAACCATTAAAAAGTTACTGAATCTGAAATCTGTTCACTTGAGGCCCACTCATTTTAGAAAAGCTTGCCAGAAACTGGGGGGACATTGGAACACTGGGCAAATCGTTTAGAAATGTGAATTTTCTGTGCTGTACATTTCCATCCACATTACAGGAAAATGTTTTGGGGTTTCTGAGTAGACGGCTCCCGGAACATCTTTCTTGCCTCCCTGACCTTGCTGCCTCTCCTGTTCTGCTTCTTTCATTCCTGTTCTCTTTCCACATTATTTTCTCTGCCATCTACTTTCTCTTCTATAATTGTGACCAGAGTTACTAAGGGAAGGAGCTTTTCACAGAAACAGCCTGAGACCATACCCATGTACCACGTTGAACTGTGTGAGGGGGCGGGGAGTGAGCCATGCTGCAGCTGAGAGCGTCGCTTTCCTCTTCATGACATGGGGGGTTTAACTAAAAGGCGTTTGAGGTCCCTGCATTTTAGAGACCAGATCAGTTTATCCTTCTGATACCAGAGTTGATGCCATTAGTTGGGGTTAATGGAACCCTAGAAGCAGAAAGCCTGTTTTACAGTTCTCCGAAGAAACCACCAATGGGATGTATATAAATAGACAAATAGATGTAGACCAAGTGCTTTTTAATTTAATCGTATTTATTTGTGTTTTGTTTTGTTTTTGAGAGAAAGTCTCACTCTGTCATCGCCAGGCTGGAGTGCAGTGGCACGATCTCAACTCACTGCAACCTCTGCCTCCTGGGTTCGAGCGATTCTTGTGCCTCAGCCTCTGGAGTAGCTGAAGTTATAGGCTCCCACCACCGTGCCAGCCTAATTTTTGTATTTTTAGTAGAGACGGGGTTTCTCCATGTTGATCAGGCTGGACCCGAACTCCTGGCCTCAGGTGATCCGCTGCCCCATTCTCCCAAAGTGCTAGGATTACAGGCATGAGCCATGGCACCTGGCCAGTTTGTTTTTTTTTTTTTTAAGAGACAAGGTGTCACTGTGTCACCCACGCTAGAGTGCAGTGGTGCAATCATAGCTCATTGTAGCCTTGAACTCCTGGGTGCAAACAGTCCTCCTGTCTCAGCCTCTTGAATAGCTGGGACTACAGGTGTGCACCACCACACCTGGCCAGTTTTTTTATTTTTTGAAGATATGGCGGGGGAGGGTGGAACAGGGGCTAGTCTTGCTGTGTTGCCCAGGCTGTTCTTAAAATCTTGGCTTCAAGCGATCCTCTTGCCTTGGCTTCCCAGAGTGCTAGGATTACAGGCATGAGCCACTGCACTTAGCCAGAAAGAGATTTATTAATATAAGCAATTGACTTACATGGTTATAGAGGATGATGGATCCCAAGACCTACGCTTGGTGAGCTGGAGACCCAGGAGAGCTGATGGTGTGAGTTCCAGTTTGAAAGCCAGCAGGCTCGCATCCTGGGAAGAGGATTTATTTCAGTTCAAGTCCAAAGGCAGGAAAAACCTAGTGTCCCAGCTTTAAAGCAGTCAAGCCAAAGGGGTCCCCTCATATTTAGGGGAGAGGCAGCCTTTTATGTTCTGTTCGGATCTTTCAATGAGGCATACTCACATTAGGGAGGTCAGATCTGCCATGCTTTGTCTACTGATTTAAATGTTAATCTCATCCGAAAAGCAAACACACTCATCTAGAATAATGTTTGCCCAAATATTTGTGGCCCATTCAAGTTTCATAAAATTAACCATCACAGCCCCAGTCAGAGGTTGCAGTGAAGGGATGCTAAGAAGCCATTCTGGAATCTGGTCTGTCCCAGACCAATGCAATTTTATTCCTCTCTTCATCCTTCACAGCTCATGGTATTTAAACTCTTCTTGTTCTTTTTGTTAAAAAATTGTTCAAAAGCAAGCATGCTTATTGTCTTTCAGAATAGTCTGAATACACATGCCTGTCATCCCAGCTACTCAGGAGGCTGAGGCAGGAGAATCTCTTGAATCCAGGAGGCGGAGGTTGCAGTGAGTCGACATTGCACCACTGCACTCCAGGCTGGGTGACAGAGGGATACCCCGTCTCAAAAAAAAAAAAAAAAAGGAAAAGGGAAAGAAATTTGTCAAGGGTCTCTGGTAAAACCTCAGTGTCAGGGAGCCATCATGTGCTAAGGCATTGAGAATAGAGAAGGGGAAGAATGCATGAAGCTGGTGAGGTTGCAGGCATCAGACAGGGACTTGGACTCTGGCTGGAGGGATGCCGAGGGTCACCGGGGCCCACAGGCAGGGATGGGGGCACTGGTGTGTGACTCAGAGTTTTCCTTTAGGACAGTTGTAAAACTTGAAGAGGAAAAGACAGGAGTTTCTGGAAAAGGCTTGCTTTCTGAAACCTGCAAAAAACACTGGTAGCTGCTATAAGGTTTGGGTTTTGGGGTCCTCGGTTGACCAGAGTAGCTCATCTGTTGAGAAAGGACAGTAGCTGGTCCCATAGCCCACCAGAAGATGCTTTTTACTGTGCCCTGCCCAGAAAGCTTCTGCTGACAGTGGACATAGCAGAGAGAGCCTTGAAATGTCCATCAGTCCATCACTTGGGATTGATGATAAGCAAAGCAAAATTAGCCAGGTGTGGTGGTGCATGCTTGTAGTTCCAGCTGTTCAAGAGGCTGAGACAGGAGGATTGCTTGAGTCTAGGAGTTCAAGGCTGCAGTGAGCTATGATGGTACCATGTCACAGCAGCCCGGGTGACACAGTGTTTTGCTAAAAACAGAGAAAGAAATCTTAAAGGGCTGAGAAGGCTGCCAAGTCTTTCTGTGACTTCTGTTTCTCTGTTCAATTTGAATGTAACTAATGAATATTTCCATAATTATTTCAATAAGTGATTAAATTTTATGGAGAGAGAATTGCAGGTGTAAGAGCATGAACTTTAGGTCTAACCACGATCCACAACTTGACTGATAATCTTTGCTGGAAGGCAGCTCCTAAATTTTGGGCATGATGCCTAGGAGCTATTCGAAATTACAACTGAAATTTCAGGACAGTATCGTTCACATAGTTGCTGTTCATTGTTTGGGAATAGTGGTATCCATCCTTAGTGAACCTTCTAAATATTGGGGGGAAAAACCTTTCTTTGTCTTTTTTAACATTACAGTTAGTGCACACCATTAACACAAGCATAACATGGTTTTACAGGTTGTTTAAAATGTTGTCTTTGAACACGTTGCAGTATTCTCATTCACTGTCATGTCGTGTCTTATTTTCCTCTGTACTAAATGTGGAGGATGAATGTGGAGGTGCTAGAAAGGAAAAAAAAAAAAAAAAGGAATCCATTGTAAGAATGGCTTTTGTCGAACCTGGGCACTATAACACAAAGAAAGTTTGGTTTTTTTTTTTTTTTTTTTTTTTTTTTTTAGAGGAGTCTGGCTCTGTCACCCAGGCTGGAGTGCAGTGGCGAAGTCTCTGCTCACTGCAACATCCGCCTCCTGGGCTCAAGCAATTCTCCTGCCTCAGCCTCCCGAGTAGCTGGGATTACAGGTGCCCACCATCACACTAAATTTTGTTGGCCAGGCTGGTCTTGAACTCCTGACCACAAATGATCCTCCCACCTCAGCCTCCCAAAGTGCTGGGATTCCAGGCATGAGCCACTGCGCCCAGCCAGAAAGTGTGTTTTAAAAGCTGCCTGCGCCATAGCCAAGAGTAGAGGTTTTGTTCTATTCTCAGGTTGCAGCCATTTGAGCTGAGTGAGAAGGAGCCAAGGACGGTGGATGCTTACCTGGCACGCCCGGCAGCTGGTCTGTTTCCTCATCTTAACTCTAAAAGAGCATGTCAATTGCCAGCACCATTTCAGCGCATACTTTACATTTGTGCAGTAACAAGGGAAGGCTTCAAATCTGTTATCTGTCAAAATTCACAACTGACAAATTGCCATGGTTTAATTGCTTTTTTCCCCAGGCACTGATTGTGTGTGTTTTGATTACCCCATCCTGTCCATGTGGCATGGATTGGGCTATGACATTGCCAGCCAGTCATCCCCACCCGGGGGTCACTCCGTCCCCATATGCTGTGCCATATCACTTACTCACTTACCCTTTAGCAGATCATTACAAATGGTTTTCTGGCATGATTTTTGAAATGGATGATTATTAAAATGTGTTGAAGGGTTCTTTTGTTTGGATGTGACCTTCTATTGCAGAGCGAAGTCACCAAGTCTTGTCTGCTCAGGCTCCCTGCAAAAAACCAGGACCAGCCAGGTGGGACAGCCATCCCTAGGTGGGCTGGGGGCTCTAGAATATTCTTCTGAGTGTGGGATGCCCACTTCAAGTTAAAAGGCCAAACTCAGAGCAGAAGAGGCTGGGAGGAGATATGATTGGTGAAACAAAGATGCAACATGCAAACCACTAGCAAGGTTTGGGGCAGGGAGAGTAAAGGAATGAATGAATGAATGAATGAATGAATGAATGAATGAATGAATGAAAAGGGGAAGTTGCAGGAGTATTGTCTCAGTGGCCAGTCAGCTGAAGGAGGTAGGCAGGCTGGGTATGGTGGCTCATGCCTGTAATCTCAGCACTTTGGGAGGCCAAGGTGGGCAAATCACCTGAGGTCAGAAGTTTGAGACCAGCCTGGCCAACGTGGCAGACACCCATCTCTACTAAAAATATAAAAGCTAGCTGGGTGTGGTGGCGCATGCCTGTAATTCCATTTACTCGGGATGCTGAGGCTGGAGAATCACTGGAGCCCGGGAAGTGGAGATTGCAGTGAGCAGAGAGATCACACCACTGCATTCCATCCTGGGTGATGGAGTGAGACTTTGTCTCCACAAAAATTAAAATAAAATAAGATAAAGGAGGTAGGCTTCAGCAGGCTTGTGGTAAGCTTCATGTTGCATGCTCTGAGAATTTGCATGGCTTCTTAGGGTCACCATACCCAGCTAGACCCACACCCCAGTCTCTATGCAGTTTTGTGCAAAGTATTTATTTATTATTCTAGAGAGAGAGTCTTGCTCTGTCACCCATGCTGAAGTGAATGGCACAATCATAGCTCACTACAGCCTCCAACTCCTGCCTCAAACAGGAGTTGAGATGAGATCCTTTCAGCCTTCCAAAGTGCTGGGACTACAGGTGTGCCACCCTGCCTGGCCATCATCTTTCGTTAGTCAGCAAATATTTAGTTCAATTTTCTCTGTGCCAAGTACCATGTGAAGCTCTAGGTAAACAGCGGTAAATGAGGCAGGCATGGCCCTGCCTTTGTGGAGCTCACAGTCTGGGATAGGGTGGAGAAGCCTGACACAGGTAACTCTGCTAACTCCTAAGTATAACTGGTGTGTACTGTGCAAAAAGACAGGTGCTAAGAGCGAATGTATTGGGGGCCCTGATGTGGTCTGGGGGTCAAGAAAGGCGTCTCTGAAGTAGTGACGTTCAAGCTAGGACCTAAGCAATGATAATGGGTAGAAAGACAAAAATGTGTGAGGGCGTTGCGGGTCCCAGCCTTAGCAGCTGTCACAGAGCCCAGGAGCCATGCAGTGGGCAGCTGGGTCCATGCACTTTTGTCAGTGCTACTGATAGAAAGTAAACCCAGAAGCCACCAAGACCTTACCAACAAAGCTGGTGAGTAAAGAGTAAAGCTTTACAAAGCTGAGCAGTAGACAGGCAATGTTTGTTTCACTTTCGCTCTTTCAGAGGCATTGTTAGGCCTTTCTTGGATTTTTTTTTTTTTTAGACAGAGTCTCGCTCTGTTGCTCTGTCGCCCAGGCTGGAGTGCAGTGGCGTGATCTCGGCTCACTGCAGCCTCTGCCTCCCAGGTTCAAGTGATTCTTGTGCCTCAGCCTCCTGAGTAGCTGGGGTTACAGGCATGCACCACCACACCCAGCTAATTTTTTAATATTTTGTAGAGATGGGTTTTCATCATGTTGCCCAGGCTGGTCTCGAGGTCCTGACCTCAGGTGATCTGCTTGCCTCGGCCTCCCAAAGTGGTGGGATTACAGGTGTAAGCCTCCACACCCGGCCTGCTCCTCCTTTTAAGACAGCTTAGATTCACCTCCTCCTGCGCCATCCCGGGAGTCCCTTCTGGGTGCCCTTTTGACGTCTTCCAAAGCACCCTCACCACTCTGCCTCCCTCCACCCTCAAATCGTTCACACCCTGGTTTACTTGGCTGTGTGTGTCAGTCTCCCACACTGGACTGTGCACCCATTGGAAACAGACAGCTTATTGTCTGGGTCCATACAAGATCATGCCATGATTTGGTGAAGAAACAAAGCAAAATAAAGTAGCAAATGTGGTGGGTGGGTTTCCTCCAAGAAACCTGGAAACAGTAGATAAAGAGAATGTGGCTCGGTGCAGTGGTGCACGCCTGTAATCCCAGCACTTTGGGAGGCCAAGGCAGGCAGATCATGAGGTCAAGAGATGGACCAACATAGTGAAACCTTGTCTCTACTAAAATATAAAAATTAGCTGGACGTGGTGGCACGTGCCTGTAGTCCCACCTACTCAAGAGGCTGAAACAGGAGAATTGCTTGAAGCCGGGAGGTGGAGGTTGCAGTGAGCCGAGATTGTGCCACTGAACTCCAGCCTGGCACCTGGCAAAAGAGTGAGACTCTGTCTCAAAAAAAAGAGAATGTATATTCAAAGACGTATTACGTGAGTATGGAAGATCCATTTTGTTGCCTGGTGTATTTGTTTGGGCTAATGTAACAAAATACCACAGACTGGGCGGCTTAAACAATAGGCATTTATTTTCTCACAGTTCTGGAGGCTGGAAGTGCAAGATCAGAGTATCAGCAGGGTTGGTTTTTCTTGAGGCCTCTTTCCTTGGCTTGCAGACAGCCGTCTTCTTGCTGTGTCCTGATGTGGCCTTCCTTGTGTGCATGGAATTCCCAGTGTCTCTTCCTCTTTGTATGAGGACACCAGTCCTGTTGGATTAGGGCCCATCCATACGACCTCATTAAACCTTCGTTACCTCCTTAAAGGCCCTATCTCCAAGGACAGTCAGATTCAGAGGTATACTGGGGGGTCAGGACTTCACCATATGGATTTTAGGGGCACATAGTTCGGTCCATAACACCTCAATATGGAGACGGCAAAATGCCCAGAATCAGAGTATAACCGAATACAGGTAGTTAAATATAGCCAGTCTATTAGGTGGAAAGGCATGTGTTTGTATTTTGGAAATTTCTGAACAGATTGAGGCCTGGAAGATACTGTGAAATGGAATTCTAAGAATAAAGATTTAAAAAAATTATTAAAGTAGGATATGTTGAAGGTGGAAAATAAGGGCGGAGGTTGCATCAAATGAAATCTTAATCTCCCAGAAGTGGGTGAGGGGGGCCCCCAGGAGCAGGGACTGTGTGCAGGTGGGCACCAAACCTAATGAAGTAATGGCAATTCTAGGCACCAGGGTGGGATGATGGGCAGCTGCCCTTTGTGGGAAGAGGAAAATCTCAGGTTCTGCCAAGGTAGATCTTGATTGAGGAAAAGATGGAGAAGATGGGAACTAACTTTCTCCAAGCCAGGTTAAAAAGATAGATACCTGCCTTCCAGATCTTGGGGTTTCTCAGTTGAAAAATGCTTTGTTTGCAGCCTCTCTTCATCACAGCCTACAGATTTCAAGAGTATCTTCCCCTTAGGACTAAATATAAAGAAGAGAAATGGTGCTTAGAAAACACATTTATAACCAGCCTCGCTCTGGGGTCCATTGCAGCATGGCTGCTGTGTCTTCACTCCCCCAGCCTTGTCATGGGGCAGCCTTTGTGAATTTCAAAGGTATTTCAGAGGTGAATTTCAAGTACCTGCTGTGCCACTACTTTGTATCACCTTAGCATCATGGCTGGTATCTCTTGGACGGCTCTCACAGCATTGTACTGTTTGGCCTTCTTCATACTACCTTATTGCATCTAGCTTCCATTCTGGAGCAGAATGGATTGTTGGAGACTGCTTCCAGCATTGGTAGAAGTGCACCCTTTTAATGAATGTGTGGTTGATATCATTCTAAGACGTAAAATACTTGAAATTACAATTAGCAGTAAATTTTAAGATAACAAGACATTTACCAGAATCAGATGGAGAAGCTTTGAATTCATGTAAACAGCAGCATGATTGACCAAGGACCAATAAGTGATTGCATATTGACTCGATTCGAGTGCATTGCAGTATACCACTGTATCATTAGCGTTTCGTTTACTCGGTCTGGCAACTTCAAAATGATGTTACATTTCTTGACAATTACTTCTTAATTGGAAAGGATTTACATCATGTAAAATTTGGCAAACATGCTGAAATTTTACTGAGATTATTATATCAAACTATTTCATATTTTGCATATTTAAAATTCACACACAGTACAATAGCAGTATAGTACCTTAAGCAAGGAAGATTGGTAACTGAACAAACCCAAGTTGAATGCAGAGCAGGTTGTTCTAAATAAACCTCAAAGCTGGAATTCAGAAGAGCAGAGAATTTTTTTATCATCTCTTCTGTCTTCTGCTTCCTTCATCTTTGCTAGTCTGTTTACCTTTCCAGATCTGCATTCTACAAAGCTGAGCCTCTCTCCTCATAGCTATTATACCATTAATTCACTTTTTTTTTTTTGAGACAGGGTCTTGGTCTTTCACCGAGATTGGAGTGCCGTGGTGCGATCACAACTCACTGCAGCCTCAGCCACCTTGACCTCCCAAAGTGCTGGGATTGCAGGCGTGAGCCAATGTGCCGGCCTCGTTTATTCATTTTATTGATTGTTATATTATTATGGTTTTACTCCTTTTCCCCACTCACCTGACCCCTTTCCCTTCTAACTTCATTCCAATGCTCTGCATGTTTTAATTGCGGAATTTCATTTCTAATGTGGAGCTTTCAGACATGCACACAGGAGGCTTCACATAGAAGGTGACTGACAAAAAAAATCTCCCAGTCAGTCAGCTCAGCAGCCAAGCGGCCAACCTAAGCATGGTCTGTGAGCCTGAGATTGGGATGTGCAACTCGCCATGATGCCAGACTTACTTCCCCAGCAGTGATTCTGGGACAGTGGTGCTAGCCCTGTCTACCTCACAACTGGTTTTATGAATGAGTCAGTGCCGGCTGCTGCAACAAAATACCATGTAGACTGGATTAAACAACAGAAAGGTATATTGTCACTGTCTTTGAGGCTGGAAGTCTGAGGGTGCTAGCCTGGAAAGATTATAGTGAGGGTTCCATTCCTGCCCGGGAGGCAGCTCCCTTCTCCTTGTGTCCTCATATGGTAAAGAGAGAGCTCTGGTCTCCTTCTTTGAGGAACACTGATCCCACCATGGGGGCCTCGCCCTCTTTTTTTTTTTTTTTTTTTTTTTTTTTAAAAAAGACAGATTCTCGCTCTCTTGCCCAGGCTGGAGTGCAATGGCGTGATCTTGGCTCACTGCAACCTCTGCCTCCCTGGTTCAAGCAATTCTTCTGCTTCAGCCTCCTCAGTAGCTAGGATTACAGGCACACGCCATCATGCCCAGCTAATTTTTGTATTTTTGTAGAGACAGGGTTTCACCATGTTGGCCAGGCTGGTCTTGAACTCCTGACCTCAGATGATCCACCCTCCTCGGCCTCCCAAAGTGCTGAGATTACAGGCATGAGCCACTGCCCCCAGCTGCACCCTCTTTACTTCATCTAAACTTAATCACCTCCTAAAGACCCCACCTCCAAACGCCATCATCACATTGGGGATTAAGTCTTCAGCATATAAATTCTGGGGACATAAACATTCAGTTCATAACAGTACCATAGGTTTTTGAAATGCAGGCTTAAGGAGAATTTTGAAAAGTACAAAGAGATTTGCAGATTTAAGATATATTTAATTATAAAAATATATGACAATATCATTGTCATATTTCCTTATTGGCAGGTTTCTAAACTTTCCCCTTGTGCCTCGGTTTCTATGGAAACCAAGTTCTTTCCGTGAAATGTTCAGAAACAGTTGTGATTTGAAATGTAAGAAGCAGAATGTTAAGTGTGCAGGACATTGAGACTCTGCAACAGTACACGCTACACTTAGATGCTTGAGTTTTCACTGCTTTGCCGCCCTATCGCATTGCTGTAAGACAGAAAATACTTTACGCAGATATTTTCATTCCGCAGAATTCATCCATACCTTATATATCACATAGTGGGGAAAGAGAGGACCTTCGTAGAATGAGAAGAAGGACAGGTAGGATTTGAGGGAGGCAGAGGGTCAGGCAAGGTGTGGATCATAGGGTCCTAAGGGCAGGAGGTGGTGGGAGCAATGGAAGGGGTGAGCATTCTGGCCAGAGGTCCTCCAGCAGCTGCAGAGGAGAGAAGACAGTAGCAGGTAGAACAGTGGGAAGCAGGCCCTGGAGACACCAGTTAGGGAGACTGCTACTGAAAGGGGACCTATGGTAGAGGACATGGAAGGGCACAGTCTAAACAGACATCCCTCTTTCACAGTGAAAGCTGCCTCGATTGCCTCCCCCTGGGCATGCTCGCTGGCATGTAATAGACACCCAGGAAATGTTGAGTAAGTGGTTGAATAAATAGTTAAGTGAATGCAGGCTGAGTGCAGTGGCTCACGCCTGTAATCCCTGCACTTTGGGAGGCCAAGGCAGGAGGATCCCTTCAGCCCAGGAGTTTGGGACCAGCCTGGGCAACATGATGAAACTCTGTCTCTACTAAAAATACAAAACTTAGCCAGGCATCGTGGCGCATGCCTGGGGTCTCAGTTACTCCGGAAGCTGAGGTGAGTGGGAAGATCGCTTTAAGCCCCGTAGGTCAAGGCTACAGAGAGCTGTGATCATCCCACTGCATTCCAGCCTGGGCTGCAGAATGAGACCCTGTCTCAAAAATAAGAAGAAGAAGAAGTGAATGCTTTCAGGGCACCCAGACTCTCCTTGTCCCTAACAGCAGTCTCTCTCTTGTGGTACGTTCTCAAGCTCTGCAGAGTTTCAGATGTTGAAACTTGTTGGGGGAAGGTTCTTGAAAAATGACGACTGGAGAGAAGTTGGTGTCAGGAGGGACATCTTGGGCTTTGGCTTACCTCAGCTTGGGTCATTTAGACAACACAGTCATTAAAATGTAGTTTCTTCCAGTCCCTTCCATTTCTTTTCACTCTTTGAATTGCTTTTTTATTTCTCCTGAGCACCTTTCTTTCTTATCTAGATTGTCAGTTTGCCTTGGAAATGAAATCTTATCCAATCACAATATTGCTTGCCATGACTACAAGTAATGGAAGAGACTAGCACTCAGGCCTTTTACAGCTGCAGTGGTTGTGTTTTTACATTTTTTTTGAAGAAAGTTTCAGTGGATCAGTTATTGCACATAAATTGCCATGACTTGCAGAAAATGAATCCTATCTCTGTGTGTGTTTGTGTATGAGTGTGTGTTACTGTAGGGCTTGTCTTTTGCTGTATCAATGAAAGCTTTAAGAGTTGTTTTTAAGCTGCTTTTTGATTTTAGTATTTCAAATCTGTCTCATCTTGTTTTTGGAAAATGTTTCTCTTTTTTTTCAGTAGTGTTAATAAATCCCTTCAAATTTATTTCCAAGAAAGCTTAATGATTTGAGATGATCTGGAGAGCCGTAGTTGAGTTGTTTGTATTCTGGCTCATACACTTCCGTTATTTTGTTGAACTCAGAGCGGCGTCAAATATCAGAGCTGAAAAGTGCCAGAGAGGTTGTCACCCACCCTGCAAGGCTTCTTGACCCTTGCCAACCTAGTCACATTTTGAAAAATGTTTTAAAATGTTAAATACAATCTGAAATGCAAAGCAAATAAAAAGGATACAGCATCACTCAAGCCAAAGCAAAGCAATGAAATATAGTGTTGATTTTTTGCCTGCTTTTTCATAAATCACAAGTGGCTTTGAGGTTCTGATCATTCCAAGGGCGTGCTCCTACCCATTGTTGAAAATGGTTGACTAGATTCATCCCCTCATTTTACACATAAAAAGATCAAGGTCCAGGGATTCAGGGAGTGTTCATAACTCAGTATATTAGGAGCAGAACTTGGTCAAAAACCCAGACATCCTGTTGGCAGGCCAGCGCTTTGCCCACAACACTCTCGGTTATTTAAGGATACTGTCTCATGAAAAGGAGACATCTTGGCCGGGCGTGGTAGCTCAAGCCTGTAATCCCAGCACTTTGGGAGGCCGAGTTGGGCGGATCACAATATCAAGAGATCGAGACCATCCTGGCCAACATGGCCAAACCCCGTCTCTACTAAAAATACAAAAATTAGCTGGGTGTGGTGGCATGTGCCTGTAGTCCCAGCTACTCGGGAGGCTGAGGCAGAATTGCTTGAACCCAGTAGGTGGAGGTTGCAGTGAGCCAAGATTGTGCCACTGCACTCCAGCCTGGCACCTGGCGACAGAGTGAGACTTGTCTCAAAAAAAAAAATAAAATAAAGGGGAGACGTCTTATCCAGGGTCATCTCCCTATATTGGAGGATGCTGGTATTCAGGAAGGGTTTTTTTAAAAAAAACTTTACGTTATCAGAGCAGAACAGAGGCAGAGGCCTAGAGAGACCCCAGGTTAGCTGGGCCTTGGGTTCTGTTTTTTTAAACTTCCTTTACTTTGGTCCAGTTATTTGCACTGCTATTGCATGGACACATTTCCTGGGTATAGCTTCTGAGGAATGGGGGACAACATCTAAATCTGAAATTGGATTCATTTTTGAAATAAAGTTTGGACTTTTTATCACATGGGAAGCTTTCCCTGCACAATTCAACGGATTCCCTCAAACTCCTAATGTGTTCTTTCTTGCCAGGGTGTCCGGTGGAGAGCTGTTTGACCGCATAGTGGAGAAGGGGTTTTATACGGAGAAGGATGCCAGCACTCTGATCCGCCAAGTCCTGGACGCTGTGTACTATCTCCACAGAATGGGCATCGTCCACAGAGACCTCAAGGTGAGGCCATCACTCAGCAGCGTCCTGCAGCCACTCTGCAGCCCACTATGCACCTGTCCAAGAGGGCTGATACCAGTGGGGGCACGCGGCTGCTCTGATATAGAGTGGGTGTGACAGATGGTGGGCACTTGTGTCCTTTCAGTTGTCAGGGCCTTTGGGATCCAGACCCAGAAGTATCTTGGAAGAAGATGAAGATTCACATGGCTGGTCACTGTTCATGAGATTTTACACGCATTCTGTAGCCAAAGGGTTGCAGGGAGGTGGGTTGTATATTGCTTCAAGCCCTTCTAAGAGATCATTTTGCTCAAGACATGTAGGCTGCAGAAACCCTTCTCCCAGTGCAGTTCTACAGTACCTTTGCCAGTTCCAGCCCCATTTCAGCACAACACACTGAGTAAAAGACAGACAGCATTGGTTAGACACCGTGAGAGGAAAGCAAAGGGAAACAGAAGGTAAACAGATACAGAAGAGGGAGAAGAGAAATAGAAGGGAAAAAGACAGGTTAAAAGAGCTACGATGGCAGCCGCCTCCGAATATCCTGCAGGTTCCTTTCTTACAGCTTCCTAAAGAGGCTTTGGAAAGCCTTCACCCATTGGCACAGAAGGATCTGGGCCTTATATGGGCGTATATGCCCCTCCCTACCAGGTCTGTGTAGACACTGAAGGACAGATGTCAAACATACAGTACTAAAGGGTGGATATCACATCTACGGTACCAAAGGTGGGTATCAGACATATCGACCTGAGAAACAGTAGAAGGCAATGTGCTTGACCCAAAGCTGCAATGTGGCTTCATTCTAGGATGTGGACAGGTCCAGCCTCCAGAGCTTACTGCACCAGTCAAGACAAAAATTCCACCCCAGCACGTGTACCCACCACTCATTATAAACACGAGGATCATATTCTCTTGAAGCTGTGCTGCACACAACTGTGGGAAATCAAAATCAGTTTAAAGAACCAGTCATAAACATTTGTATAAACAGTTTCCACAGCTGCTACTGGGTGTCAAGGAATAAAGTGATGTAGCTTTTTCTTTCATAAAGACTCACTGCTGGCTGGGCGCAGTGGCTCATGCCTGTAATATCAGCATTTTGGGAGGCTGAGGCAGGTGGATCATGAGGTCAGGAGTTTAAGACCAGCCTGGCCAAGATAGCGAAACCCCATCTGTACTAAAAATACAAAAATTAGCTGCCTGTAATCCCAGCTACTCGGAAGGCTGAGGCAGAATTGCTCAAACCCAGAAGGCGGAGGTTACAGTGAGCTGAGATTGCACCACTATACTCCAGCCTGGGCAATAGAGCCAGACTCTGTTTCAGGAAAAAAAAAAGACTCACCACCATGATTTTTCTTCATGTTGTCATGTTCCATTTACCCAGGCAGTGGTTCCTGAATGCTCGCCCACATCAGAATTGTCTGGATGGCTATGAAAATAGAGACTGCTGCCCCATCTCCAGCAGTCTGGTTCCGTAGATCTCCAGTGTGGTCTGAGAGCTTGCCTTTCTAACAGGGCTACAGATGATGAGGATGCTAGTCTGGGATCTGCTCTTGGAAAACCACTGGGTGAGGATATTTGGGAATCTCAGTGGATCCCTTTCAACTTTCATGCTCTGCAGAAAACATCTGTTCAGGGCCTGGAGGTGCTTCAGAGGGCTAGGTAGGGGTAGCTCACCTGACCTGACACCTCTGTGCCAGGCCTCAGGGCCTTCTCTGCTCTCTTGTGCCCCCACAGATGCCAATTCTGTGCTTCCAGAACACCACAGGCAGCTCTCTCTGAACACGTTAGTGTGGTGACCACAGGGATGTGATGTGATGGGCTAGTGTCCGACTTAATTAGAAAAATAATTTCTAAGCAGTTAAGCCATATCCAGGAGAAGCAGTGTTTATGTCTGCCTTGGAAATGCTGACTGGCTGTATGGGACGGAACGTTTGTAATCAGCGCACGTAATGCTTTTGGAGAACTGCTTGCAGCTTCCATCCTGGGGAACCTTGAGATCACCGGGCCTGTCATTATGTAAAGAACATTGCCATTTTAGGACCTTTCTGTGATCTCTTTTCAGAGGCACAGAGGTGTTTGATGTATGAGGAGGAAGTCGAAATTGGACTATTAAATTTGCATAGACAGCTAAGAAAGTTAAAATTAAAACAACCTTTGTATTCGAGCCCAGAGCAATAGAGAGAGTATGATCGTGTTAATGTAAGTTAGTGCAACAATGGGAATACTGCCCCAGCCCTCCTGCAGTTACACCTCTTTCTCTCTGTAGAAAGCTGTGCAGTGGCTTGTTGCCCTAGGAAGCTGCTGGAGACAATCAGTTGTTCTTTCTGCAAAATGAAGTGACTGAGGCTGGAAGTGCCTGCTCCTGCCTCGGTGGATTAGGACGGGTTTCTCAGCCCCTCCGCCACTGGCATTCTGCCCTGGACACAGCATCATCCCCGGCCTCTGCCGACGGATACCAGTACCACGTCTAGAGTTGTAGCAGCTGCAGATGCCCCTAGGCATTACCAGATATCCATGCCCTGGGGGGCAAAATTGCCCCTGGTTGAGAATCACTGAATTAGGAATGTGATGATGGATAACATGAATGTTACCAGAAGTGTGTTGATTACAATCCTTTTTTTTAGTTGATTTATTATTATTATCATACTTTAAGTTCTGGGATACATGTGCAGAACGTGCAGGTTTGTTACTTAGGTATACAGATGCCATGGTGGTTTGCTGCACCCGTCAACCCATCATCTACATTAGTATTTTTCCTAATGCTCTTCCCCACCGCGCAACAGGCCCCCAGTGTGTGATGTTCCCCTCCCTGTGTCCATGTGTTCTCATTGTTCAATACGCACTTATAAGTGAGAACATGCGGTGTTTGGTTTTCTGTTCCTATGTCAGTTTGCTGAGAATGATGGTTTCCAGCTTCATCCATGTCCCTGCAAAGGACATGAACTCATCCTTTTTTATGGCTGCATAGTATTCCATGGTGTGTATGTGCTACATTTTCTTTATCCAATCTATCATTGATGGGCATTTGGGTTGGTTCCAAGTCTTTGCTATTGTGAACGGTGCTGCAATAAACATATGTGTGCATGTGTCTTTATAGATCTTTTTAGAGTTTATTATGTGGATGATTATAAAGGGTTGGGGTTGATATTCTGACTCAGGTATTGGCCACCAGTTGTCTTGCAAAGATGCTATGATTATGCAGAAAACTTAATGTTTCCAGTGGGTATGAGACCTCTTTGGACATCAGGAGGAATTGTGATGCAGTGTAGGCCAGAGCCTCTCCTGTGGCCCCCAACCCCACAGCCCTCCTGCTGGGGATTGGGGCCTCCCATTCAGGTGATACCTGAGCCTGCCTCTTCCCCACCATCTTCCCTTCTCCCTCACTCCATCCCCCAGGAAAAGCCCTGCTGTCTTTACTAAGTTTTGGGCCAATTAAGAGTATTGACCTAAACTGTGAATAACCAGTTAATTTAACCCTCTTGGGCATAATTGGTCTTCAAAAGATCATTTTATTGACCCAAATGAACCTTTTCTAAGAGGGATGTGTGGATGCTCTGGCCACCCCTTGCCTGGATTATGCCTTGTTTAGCAGCGTGAAATCACTTACTCTCTACTCCTTACCACCTCTGCAGCTGCAGAAGTCCTGGGACAAGGAAGATAAAAAATCAGAAACAACTTTGTCCTCTCTCAGCACCCATGATTGGATCCTTATTGTTTAGCAAAGAATAATCCCTAAACATCCAGAGAAAGCATGAACCACACGGACTTCATGATTCGAGCATTCCTGCCCGTTTTCTAAGCATGACAGTATTCTTGTTTCAACTGATTGGCCACTTTACTTTCTTTTAAAACTCATTGGGGCCAGGAGTGGTGGCTTATGCCTGTAATCTCAAGACTTTGGGAAGCCGAGGTGGATGGATCTCCTGAGGTCAGGAGTACGAGACCAGCCTGGCCAACATGGAGAAAACCCATCTCTACTAAAAATACAAATATTAGCCAGGCGTGGTGGCACACGCCAGTAATCCCAGCTACTTGAGAGGCTGAGGCAGGAGAATTGCTTGAACCCAGGAGGTGGAGGTTGCAGTGAGCCGAGATTGTGCCACTGCACTCCAGCCTGGCAACAGAGCAAGACTCTGACTCAACAACAACAGCAAACTCATTGGAACCGGTGTTCAGCACACGGTTGATTTTCTTTAGTCTCCTGCTTCATCTGCAGAATTAATGTCACAGTGACTATTAACCACCATCCCTGAAGTGGCCTTGTCGTCCGGGGTGATTGTCTCATACCAGGGAAATCAAGGATGCAGACACACAAGTGAGGTTCAGAGCAGAGATTTAATAGGCAAAAGAAAGCAGAGCTCTCTCCTGCAGAGAGAGGGGTCCCGAGTGGGTTTGTAGTCTGCGGTGAAATGCAGGGGGTTTAGTAGCTGAGCTTGAGGAGGTGGTGTCTGATTTACATAGGGCATGAAAGATTGGGTGGACCAGGTGTGCCATTTGCATAGAGCATGAAAAGCTGGCTGCCCCCATCCTAATCTTTTATTATGCCGATGGGTTCTTTGCTTGGCCAGCGCCATGGTGCCTGTTTCTGTACGGTATGTGTGGATGACAAAGAAAAGGGAAGATGGAGCCGCCATGTTGAACATGCCTGGCCCCCAGGTGGCCTTTCCTGGTGGCACAGCTGCCGGCATTCACCCGTGAAAGCTTCCAGCTTGCTTATTTATGTTTGCAGCTGACTTTTCAGGCTGTTCTTTGTTAGAAAAAAATAATAATGTCCCGGGCTGCTTTTAGTTAGAAGGGAAGCCTTGCCGAGGATTCTTTTACCCTCACTATCTGCTAAAATCATTTCTTTCTAGTTCCTGTATCACCCCAATCGCAGTATCTAATTGCCTTGGCCTGCCTTCAGCAGGAGTCCTGTCAGTGGGGGTGGGGTGGATGAAGAACTTGATCGGATACCAGTGGTGGCGGGATTCTCTGACGTAGCCAACTCTGCTAAGCCGGGGCTGCTCAGGCCTAGCAGAGGCAGGGTAGACAAGGCCAAGGTCAAGCCGAGGAGAGCAGGGGACTCAGAGGAGCTTACCTCAAGTTTGGTCAAGGGGGTAGTCTTGGTCAGTTCTGAAAATTTCTTCACTGTGATAGTGACATATCAGAATCCCGCCTGTGGAGCTCTGAATTCCACAGCCCTGGGCCCCATCTCAGACCCACTGAAGGACAAGATGCCCGGTCAGTGAATACCCTCACAGGTGACTCTGCCACACAACAGGCTGAGAACCACTTTTCTAAACAAGTCTAGTAACTCTGTGCACCCAAAACATCTGAGACAGGTCTCAGTCAATTTATTGTTTAATTTAGTTTTGAGATGGAGTTTCTCTCTTATTGCCCAGGCTGGAGTGCAATGGCGTGATCCCAGCTCACTGCAACCTGCACCTCCCGGGCTCAAGCGATTCTCCTGCCTCAGCCTCTTGAGTAGCTGGGATTATAGGCACCCACCACCATGCCTAGGTAATTTTGTATTTTTAGTAGAGACTGGGTTTCACCATGTTGGCCAGGCTGGTCTTGAACTCCTGACCTCAGGTGATCCGCCCACCTTAGCCACCCAAAGTGCTGGGATTACAGATGTGAGCCACCATGCCCAGCCAGGTCTCAGTCAATTTAGAAAGTTTATTTTGTCAAGGTTGAGGATGCCCCTGCGACACAGCCTCAAGAGGTCCTGATGACAACGTGCCCAGCGTGGTCGGGCACAGCTTGGTTTTATACATTGTAGGGAGACATGAGACATCAATCAATATGTGTAAGGTGCACATTGGCTTGGTCTGAGAAGGCGGGACAACTCAAAGCAGAGGCTTCAAGGTCTTAGATAGATAAGAGACAAATGGCTGCATGCTTTTGAATCTCTGATTAGCCCTTCACTGAATACACAATTTACAGGAATTGGCACTCACGCCATAGTCTGGCTCAGTGAAAACAATAGGGCAGAGGAAGCAATTTATCTCCCATGAGCAGAGGGAGGACATAGAATTCTTTTTTTTTTTTTTTTTTTTTTGAGATGGAGTTTCACTTGCATCAGCCAGGCTGGAGTGCAGTGGCGCAATCTTGGCTCATTGCAACCTCCGCCCCCTAGGTTCAAGAAATTCTCCTGCCTCAGCCTCCTGAGTAGTTGGAATTACAGGTATGCACCACCACACCCAGCTAATTTTTGTACTTTTAGTAGAGACGAATTTTCACCATGTTGGCCAGGCTGGTCTCGAACTCCTGACCTCAGGTGATCCACCCGCCTTGATCTCCCAAAGTGCTGGGATTACAGGTGTGAGCCGCACGCAGCCAGACTTTGAGTTTTGTCTGTCTTTTGCCCACAAGAAATTTCTTTTTTGGTGAATCACAAGGGAGTATTGTGGCTTTTTGTTTGTCTTTGTAGCTGTGCTATTTAGGAATAAAACAGGAAGCAGGTTTGTGTAGTTCCCAGCTTGACTTTTCCCTCTGGCTTAGTAATTTTGGGGTCTTGAGATTTATTTTCCTTTCACACTCTACATAAGAATAGTTTCTAAAGTCCGACCCAAAATTCACCACAAACCCCTGACAGAGAGAAGGTGGTTCCCCCTGGGGTTGGTGGGGAGCCGCCGCATGGGCAATGCTGTGGGAAGATGCCTTTCCCAAGTCAGATTCTTCCTGCTGTGCTCGCTTTAAGGTTTGGTGTAAATGACAGAAACGATTCCTTATTCACTGGGTGAGGATTATCTGGAGGGTGGACATTCCTGGACAACAGCAGAGATGACAGTCCTTGACGTTGTCTCCCCCAGTGATAAATCGTCACCATGATGATAAATCCAGAAGTCATCAAGTACAGCAGCTCTATAAAAAAAAACAAGCAGCAGCAGCAGGCGCCTCTCTGTGTTCAGCGTGCAGCCAGCAGTGCGGGGACACTAGCTCCAGGGCTGTAGCTTTCCAGCCTCCGTAAGCCCCACCCTGCTTCCTTGCTAGGAGCAATGAGATTCCCCAATTCTTCATAAAACACTATGCAAAGGATCCTTCACTGGCTCCCCTGCCAACCCCAGGACTGCCACTCTCAGCCCCTTCTGTATGTTGCAAAACTGTAGTGAAGACAGGGACACGAGGACCATAAGAAACGGAAGAAGGCCTTTGCTGTGCATTCCTGCTGCCTGTGCACTGTTCAGAGTGGCAGAGAAGAGATGAAATCAACCCACGCTTCACAGAAAGGCCAACAGAAGTGTGGACCCATTAAGGATACATGGCTGGAAAGTGCTGTGTCTTCCAATTCCAATTCTGGGATGACATCCCTCCTCTTCCCTGTCAGGGGAGCGAGCAGGGGCTGGCTGGCCTTAATGAAGGGCTCAGATATAGCATATGTCCCAGAACTCCAGGGCACCAGGGGACATTGCTGAGGGCAGAAACAGAGACCCTTGGATTCAAGAAAAATCACTCATGAGAAGGAGTAGAGAAGCACCTACAAGGGTTATTTCATTCCAGGAGTCTCCTTCCTAACCCCAGACCTGAATCCACATGTCTGCGAGGCAATCCGCTTTCTAGATTGCCTCAGAATATGGTACGTTTTATCTTGTTTCGTTTTGTTTCTTGAGATGGAGTTTCAATCTTGTCACCCAGGCTGGAGTGTAATGGCGCGATCTCAGCTCACCACAACCTCTGCCTCCCGGGTTCAAGCAATTCTCCTTCCTCAGCCTCCCAGGTTCAAGCGATTCTCCTGCCTCAGCCTCCCGAGTAGCTGGGATTACAAGCATGCACCACCAAGCCTGGCTAATTTCTGTATTTTTAGTAGGGACTGGGTTTCTTCATGTTGGTCAGGCTGGTCTCGAACTGCCAACCTCAGGTGATCCACCTGCCTTGGCCTCCCAAAGTGTTGGGATTACAGGTGTGAACCACTGGGCGCGGCCTGGTATGTTTTTTGAAGTAGATAAGATATTAGTAAAGGAAAGGGACTGACATTGATTAAAGGCCTGTCTGTGCCAGACACCGTGCTGCGCTCTCTGCACCGTTTCTGTTGGCCGCTGCTTTAGTTGATGCATCTACTGTGTCTGAAGGTCAAAGACATCCTGACGAGTAGGTTTTGCAGTTGAGTGAGTCTTCCACAATTAACTCAGCTTTACACATAGTTGGTAATTTTTTTTTCTTATTTTCTTTGTAGCCCGAAAATCTCTTATACTACAGTCAAGATGAGGAGTCCAAAATAATGATCAGTGACTTTGGATTGTCAAAAATGGAGGGCAAAGGAGATGTGATGTCCACTGCCTGTGGAACTCCGGGCTATGTTGGTAAGGACGGTGCGTGTGCACGAGTGCCTGTGCATGTGTCGTGTCCACTGCCTGTGGAACGCCAGGCTGTGTTGGTAAGGACGGTGCATGTGCACACGCGTGCCTGTGCGTGTGTGGTGTCCACTGCCCGTGGAACTCCGGGCTATGTTGGTAAGGACGGTGCATGTGCACATGTGTGCCTGTGCATGTGTGGGGTCACCACGTGTCACCTCAGTCATCCGAAGCATTTGAGCTTGACATGTGATCACAGCTGCCTTCACTTTCCTTGGGGGAAAGAATAAAAAGATTGAGGGACTCTGGAATCAGTTACTCATAGGGGGTAAGTGATTTCCCCTGAAAACTTTTGCACAGTTGGGTAGAAATCCCGTTTGATTTGGTTGTAGGCCTGCCTGGAGGCTGGGTGTTAATTTGGATGAATCCCAGATTCTGTTTCCAGAGATACTGCATACATCTGTTTCTGAGTGATTTACAGTGACACACTGAGATAACAGTAAGGTACAGACACAAGAAAACATTCCAAATATTGAGATAGAAACAATTGATGGGGGAACCCGGTTCAGACCTTGACCAAGTCACTCTCATCCATCAGTCAACCCCGATATGTACTGCGATGCCAGGCATTCAAGTTTTTCCTGAAATCGCAACCCCTAGTTCTTTATACTAAGCATCCAAAGTGCAACCTTGGCTCACTGCAACCTCTGCCTCCCAGGTTCAAGCAAGTCTCCTGCCTCAGCCTCCCAAGTAGCTGGGATTACAGGCATGAGCCACCATGCCCAGCCTAATTTTGTATTTTTAGTAGAGACGGGGTTTCTCCATGTTGGTCAGGCTGGTCTCAAACTCCTGACCTCAGGTGATCCACCCGCCTTGGCCTCCCAAAGTGCTGGGATTACAGGCGTGAGCCACTGCGTCCAGCTCCAGTTGGACTATTAAGTGTATGCAGCCCTGCGGTTAGAGGAGTGACAGGAAGAAGGCGAAACGGGTGTTGGTACGAGTGCACCAGCATGATGTCCACCCTGGGGCTGGCCCCAGCCACCCACCTCCTTCCCCGACCATGGAATCTCTCTGCGAGACCCTGGGGACACCATTTTGAATCTTGAGCACAGAAACTGCAGCCTCATCCCTGCTGTAACGTTTTCCATTGGAACAGGGCAGAGCCCAGCTCTACTCAGCAGCTATGAGGGAGGGAGAGAGAGCTACCACTTCTGATTCAGGGACCACACTGTCCCCTGGGCCCAAGCCATGGGCAGACGGTTGCTGTCTCTTCCCAGCCTAGCATGGTGTCTTTGTATTTAGAAAGAAATGTGTGAATGTAGAAGAGGAAAAGCTTCCATTCCCCCAGGGCAATCTATAAGTTTATAGCTTGAGTTCAAACTTTTGATAGGTAGAAGTGTTGGCTTCAATTTGTGGATCACCTTTTTTTTATTATTATTATTTTCTGAGATGGAGTTTTGCTCTTGTTGGTCAGGCTGGAGTGCCGTGGCGTGATCTCAGCTCACTGCAACCTCCGCCTCCTGGGTTCAAGTGATTCTCCTGCCTCAGCCTCCTGAGTAGCTGGGATTACAGGAGCGTGCCACCAAGCCTGGCTCATTTTTGTATTTTTCATAGAGATGGGGTTTCGCCATGTTTGCCAGGCTGGTCTCAAACTCCTAACCTCAGGTGATCCGCCCACCTTGGCCTCCCAAAGTGCTGGGATTACAGGCGTGAGCCACCGTGCCCTATCTAAATGACTATTGGGAGCTGAATAGTTAATTCTGCCAACATGAAGCTATTACTTCAATTTAAATGAGCTCTCTAATAATGAAGAAACCAAAAACGGTGCTTTTTTTTTTGAAGGATCCCATTGCACAGGGTGCCTTAGGAGAAGGCAGCAGGACTGTAAGCACTTTGCACTTCACCCTTTTACGTGTGGTGGTGGCCTGGATTGTACGCACCCTTTATAAGGGCCGTGGCCTGCGGAGGTGCCACATCACTTCACTGACAGCAGGAGACGCTGGGCATCCCCATCCACATCACTGAGTTGTGGGCGGCTCACAGGGCTGGCTCTGCTAACACCAGCAGGTTCTCCAGTAGATTGTGGCAGATGGGCCATACAGATTCATGTGAGGCAGTGTATTTCAGAAGCAACATTACAATACAGGTATGAAGGCTGGGCACAGTGGCTCATGCCTGTAATCCCAGCACCTTGGGGAGGCCAGAGTGAGAGAATCACTTGATTCCAGGAGTTTGAGACCATACTGGGCAACATAGTGAGACCACTGTCTCTTTAAAAATAAATTAGGCTGGGCCCAGTGGGTCACACTTGTAATTCCAGCAATTTGGGAGGCTGAGGCGGGTGGATCATGAGGTCAGGAGTTCAAGACCAACCTGGGCACGATGATGAAACCCCGTCTTTACTAAAAATACAAAAAAAATTAGCTGGGCTTGGTGGTGGGCACCTGTAATCCCACCTACTCGGGAGGCTGAGGCAGAGAATTGCTGGAATCTAGGAGGCAGAGGTTGCAGTGAGCCAAGATCAAACCATTGTACTTCAGCCTGGGTGACAGAGTGAGACTCCATCTAAAAAAAAAAAAAAAAAAGCTGGGTGGGATGGCACACACCTGTATTTCCAGCTATTCGGGAGGCTGAGGCAGGAGGATCACTTGAGCCCAGGAGTTCGAGGTGACAGTGAACTATGAGCACACCACTGTACTCCAGCACACCACTGTACTCCAGCCTGGGCAACAGAGTGAGACCCCATCTCTAAAAAATACAGGAACGAGAGGGATCATCAAGGGTTGGAATGACCGGGGGAAAACTTCTGGAGGATGTAGATTTGAAGGAAGGGTAGGACTTAAGCAAAAGTAAAGAGAGTGACAGGTGCAGAGCAGGCAGGGGAAGCAGAGGCCCAGAGTCACGGGCTGCTTCTTGGAGGATCTGGGAGAAGTGAACAGACTCACGGGGCTTGGTTAGAGGACTGGCAGAATTGTACTTGGTGATCACCAGATGGGCCATCTGATAGAAAGTGGCTCCTCGGGATACCGTGATGGCTCTCAGTGTAGTATTGACCAGTAACATTCCCCTTGGTGTTAGCAATAAGAGATAAAAGAGAGAGCTAAAGAAGTTAGTAAAATTATGTATATTGCCTGTTCAGCTGCATTAATTAAAATATCTGAATCAGTGAACATCAGTAGAAAGTCACAGAAAACATCCATGTCAATCATGTAATTGCCGAGACAGGAGATGATAAACTATTTGGTGGAGGACAGCCTGTTTTCTATCTTTATCTTTTCTTTTTTTAAGAGATAGGGTCTCGCTCTGGCCCCCAGGCTGGAGTGCAGTGGCGTGATCATAGCTCACTGCAGCCTCGACCCCACCTCCCCTGGTCTCAGGTGATCCTCTCACCTCAGCCTCTTGCAGAGCTGGGACTACAGGTGCACACCACCACACCTGGCTAATTTTTAAAATTTTTTTGTAGATACAGGGTCTGACTTTGTTGTTCAGGCTGGTCTCAAACCCCTGGGCTCAAGTGATCCTCCTGCCTCATCCTCCCAAAGTGCTGAGATTACAGATGTTAGCCACTGTGGCTAGCTGAGAATGTTTTCTTGTGTGTGTTTTGTTTTGTTTTTGTTTGTTTGTTTGTTTGAGACAGAGTCTTGCTCTGTCGCCAGGCACCAGGCTGGAGTGCAGTGGCATAATCTCGGCTCACTGCAATCTCTGCCTCCTGGGTTCAAGCAGTTCTCTTGGCTCAGCCTCCCAAGTAACTGGGACTACAGGCACGCACCACCACGCCCAGCTTATTTTTGTATTTTTTAGTAGAGACAGGGTTTCACCGTGTTGGCCAGGATGGTCTCAATCTCTTGACGTCATGATCCTCCCACTTCGGCCTCCCAAAGTTCTGGGATTATGGGCATGAGCCACTGCACCCGCCGTTGAGAATGTCTTTTATTGAGCCTTGTTCAGTCACAGTTCATCACCTAGCAATATTCTGGGTGGAGTACACAGCCGCAGCCACACTATTCTATTATGGATGTCACTCAGAAATAAGAAGGAACATTTACAGCTGATCCGTTGTTCTGTCTGGAAGCAGAAGAGCACATTGGTGCTTGAGTTGTGTTCTTCTGTTCCTGAGGCTGTCAGGGAAGGAAGCGTTCATTTCCTTCCGGAACTTAGTTGCAGTGTTGCCTGCAAAGCCTCGATAGACGTCTTTGGTCTAGCTCGGCCTTAACTTGCCTAAAATAGTTTAAACATGTTTCATCTTATTCTTCTCTAAAAGGAGATAGAGAACAGTTGGTCAACATTCTCAGTGTATTTTTTCACTGAGTTAGAGGATTGGTGTTAATTCAAGCATCACTGCACTTCTAGAAGTTGATGTGGGGTTTGGGTTATGATGAACTCTTGGAAACCAGGGGTTCCAGCCAGCTCTGTGCTGGGGTGAGGACCTCCATCCTCAAAGCTGCCCAGCTGATAGTTGGTGGCAGTCACTGCACCAAGTGTCCTCCTCTCCCTGCCATTGGTTAGGTGTGAAGGAGGTCTGTGCCTTTCACTTAAACTTGGGGATTCTCAGTTTCTTGTATGTAAAATAAATGTGCTGGGCTACACATCTCCTGTGATTTCTTTCTGGTTTCAACATTGTACATTTCTATAGACTTGTGAGTTTGTATCCTTCAAGTTTGTAAATATCCACGTGTCGAGGATACTGGCCATCATCTTTCCCATCTTCTCCCCAAACAGCCAAGAAGGATTCAGCCGATGGGCTCCCCAGCTTCTGTCTTCGGAGTAACCTCGATTCTTTTCCTCTTTCCCCATAGTGCTTCTGCTCCTAGTTCTTTAATCTTCAGTCCTCGATGTGGTGGCTCTCCAACTGAGCTTGCTTTTTATTTGTTTCTCACTTAAATGCCATATTTTGGTCCATGACTATAAGCATTACATCATTGTTCTCACCCCCTTCGACTGTTAGTGTCGAAACAGGGTTTTATGTAACTGAGAAATTGTCATACAGGGCACAGAGGAGTAGGCGGAACATTCAGATGAGAATTTTCTCTCTTTCTCAACAGCTACTCAGCGACAGCCCACAGAGAGCACTCGACCACGCTGTGGGCTGCAGCCAGGCCCCCGGTGTTGGAGAGGACAGGCCCCCCCAAGTTGGGAGACTTGTAGGACCTGCTCCTCTTCTTGGACCTGACTCAGTGTACGTGGGCCACGTAATCCCAGCCCGGCTTCGAGGATCCCCATCCCACACATGCAGTCCCACAGAGTCACTCTGAGCACAGTGTTTTTAAGGCACTTGTCTTCCTTCTGGAATTGCTTCTTTAAACAGTTGACGTGGGGTGGAGGTCACAGTTTCTGAACTGAGACTGCTTTGTCATGATGGGAAAGAAGGGGATGGCGCATTGTGTAGCTCCATTTTTTCTTTGTAATGATTAAAAACCCAAAACCCTGGAATGACTCTAGCAGTCTTCTTAATCAGATTTCAGAAGGAAAGCTTGGCGTATGTACAGAGGAGGCATCACGTGGTGGTCACACACCAGGTAGGCTCCCTTGGGAGGCCCGAGAAGGGCCGCACAGCAGGGCCGTTTGTGGCCACATGGCTCTGAAATGCCTTCCTCCATCCTGCCGAGTTCCAAGGCACTCCCACATTTCAGAAGCCCAGCTGCCGCCCGCTCCTCCCTCCCTGTTCCTTAGCCTCACTCCTCCGTGTTTGGCTTTGGGAGCATTTGAACAGCAGTCATGGCTCAGATGAGAATGGTAATTACATACCAGTATGGTGCTTTCATGGGGACTTCTCATGCCTGTGGTGAAATTTGAAGCTACTGGGAAAATCAGGGTAAGCTGTTCTTTGGTGATCCTTTCTTTTTTTTTTTTTTTTTTTTTTCTTGAGACGGAGTTTCACTGTGTTGCACAGACTGGAGTGCAGTAGCACGATCTCAACTTACTGCAGTCTCCGCCTCTCACAATCAAGTGATTCTCCTGCCTCAGCCTCCCGAGCAGCTGGGATTACAGGTGCATGCCACCATGCCTGGCTAACTTTTATATTTTAGTAGAGACAGGGTTTCACTGTGTTGGCCAGGCTGGTCTCAAACTCCTGACCTCAGGTGATCTGCTGGCCTCAGCCTCTCAAAGTGCTGGGATTACAGGCATGAGCCACTGCGCCCTGCCTTGATCACATTTTTAATATAATTATCTTTTTGCCATCCTTATCTGTTGCTAGAGGCAATACATGCTTCATGAATGACAGCTCTAGGTGAAGGATAATAGAGACCAAGGGAGGAGGCGATACCAACAGAAAAGATTGGAGCCATCCCGAGAGCCTTCTGCTCGACTTTCATGGCTTTGGGCAGAAGACAAACCGTAGGGAACGATCCTGGGTTTCAACCTGATTTTTACTTGCCAACAATCAGGATTGCAATACTAGAATCCTGGGTGGAGCAACAGCTGTTTATTAAGATGCTCACTGTGAAGTCCCTCATTCTCTGATTTTTTTCTTTTTTAATACCCCTGCTGCTGCAAATTCCGCTACTGACAGGAAGGCGACCTGACCAGGCACATTCAGTATCACCTCCTTGTCTTGATGTCATTCTTACTGAGTCCAAATTCTCCCCTGAAATGTGTGTCTGAGGCTCTGACAACACAGAAGCTTAATTTTATTTTTCCTCATCTTTAAGTTCTGTTTAGCGTCTCTGAAAAGGCCACTGCTGTGTAGAAATGTCATCTTTCTCTCTCACTGTTTGAAAAAATCTCTGCCGGGTGTGGTGGCTCATGCCTGTAATCCTAGCATTTTGGGAGGCTGGGGCGGGCAGATCACGATGTCAGGAGATCAAGACCATCCTGGCCAACATGGTAAAACCCCGTCTCTACTAAAAATGAAAAAAAAAAAATTAGCCAGACGTGGTGGCATGTGCCTGTAGTCCCAGCTACTCAGGAGGCTAAGGCAGGAGAATGGCTTGAACTTGGGAGGCTGAGGCAGGAGAATTACTTGAACCCAGGAGGTAGAGGCTGAAGTGAGCCAAGATGATGCCATTGCATTCCAACCTGGGCTACAGATCAAGACTCCATCTCAAAAAAAAAAAAAAAAGAAAGAAAAGAAATCTTGCCTCTTCTCTGCTATGCAGTATCACAAACTCTTAGAAACTCAGTTGCAGTTTGATTCAGTAGCCGGTATTCCCTCCTCCGCTGGCAGGGAAGCACTGCTTCCTCCCACTTCTTGGTGGGAGTCCCTCAAGGACAGGAAGACCGGCTGTGACCTGAGCATCTAGGCCTGGACACAGATGTCTGACGGCATTGTTTACACTCGGGCTGGGTGTGGCTCTTGCGTACGGAGCTCCAGTTCTTTTCCTTGCAGGCATAACTCTAGGACAGAGTGGCAGGTGCCTCTCAAGATGGGAAACTGAGGTATAGGCAAGCTAATGAATCCTCTAGTTTACCCTGGCACAGAGCCCAGCCTATAATCCTGCCCTCTGATTCCATGCTGGAGCTGATAACAGACTTGTATTTAGAGTAAATTCAGTATTTTCAGTTTGGCTTTTGGTTTTCAGTTTTCGATTTCTTTCTTTTTTTCTTTTTTTTTTTTTGAGGCAGTCTCACTCTGTCGCCCACACTAGAGTGAAGTGGAGCAATCTCGGCTCACTGCAACCTCCACCTCCTCAGTCCAAGCAATTCTCCTGCCTCACTCTCCCAAGTAGCTGGGACTGCAGGTGTGCGCCACCTTGACCGGCTAGTTTTTGTACTTTTAGTAGAGACGGGGTTTCATCATGTTGGCCAGGCTGATCTGGAACTCCTGACCTCAAGTGATCCACCCACCTCTGCCTCCCAAAGTGCTGGGATTGCCGGCGTGATCCATTATGCCCGGCCTGGTTCTGGACTGCTGGCTTTTATCTTCTTGCATTGAGAACTGCCCCTGTCCCCCTAGGCTGCTCCTTCCTGATGTGTCACCATCCTGCCCACTGGAGGGGTCATGTGTGAAGGACAGAGAGGAGAGGTCACATAGACATCCATGGAGATGAACAAGCACCCTGAACGTGGGATTCCTAGCAGGGTGAGGGCTTTGCAGTTTCCTCCACCCTCTTAGCAGAAACTGCTTCTTGGCACGTCCTCGGGGCTCAGGCAAGGGAAAATTCTTTTCTGTTTCATGAGAGCATGCAGATTGATTACTACAGGCCCCACACCCACAAGACAGCTCCTGTTTTAGTTTTCAGTTCCACTTGGTTACGCCTTTTTCTTTTCTCTTCTTTGGTAAGGAAAATCAGCAGTTTAATTGTTTTAAAAACAAGATGAAAGGTTTCTGAATTTTTTTTTAAGTCTGTGGAGTCCTTCCCTTCGCCAGGAATACTTGCTCTAAATCAATATAAAGTAGCTTGGTTTATAGAAAGTGTTTCCTGCAAAGTGGAATTTTCCACAAGTGGGCTGGTGGTGAGTCTCACAGTAGTAAATCCAGTTATTTTAAATTCTCAACCTAGTGTTGTATAAAGAGCATGAGTTAAGTGTGGGCTCTGAGAAGGACCACATCTGTCCACACAGGTCTCTGATGGCTCCTGGGACACTCTAGTGAGGCTGTGTGGTTTACATGGAGCTTAACTTTTATTTACTGGTATAAACTTAATAAGCCAGTGGGGTATTGTTGTGTCAGGAATAGCAAAGAAAGCTGAGTTAATAGCATCCATGATCTGAGCAGGAGGAGTTCTGAGAGATCATGTAACAAAGTCTTTCTTTCTGTTCTTTGCCCCTGAGTCTGTATTTAGAGTAAATTCAGTATTTCAGTTTAGTTTTCGATTTTTTTTTTTTTTTGAGATGGAGTCTCACTCTGTGGCTCAGGCTGGAGTGCAGTGGCACAATCACAGCGCACTATAACTTCCGCCTTCTCAGTCCAAGTGATTCTCCAGCCTCAGCCTCCTGAGTAGCTGGGACTGCAGGTGTGTGCCACCACGCCCAGCCCCAATTTTTGTATTTTTAATAGAGATGGGGTTTCATCATGTTGGCCAGGCTGATCTGGAACTCCTGACCTCAGGTGATCCGCCCACCTTGGCCTCCCATAGTGCTGGGATTGCAGGCGTGAGCCACCATGCCCGGCCTGGTTCTAGATTGTTGACCTTCACCTTCTGGCATCAAGGACTGCCCCCGTCTGCCCAGGCTGCCCCCTCCTGATGTGCCACCATCCTCCACCCACTGGAGCAGTCAGTCCCAAACTTCCTTGGAGAAAAGGTCTTTTTTTTTAGGTGGAGTTTCACTCTTGTTGCTCAGGCTGGAGTACAACGGCGCGATCTCGGCTCATGCAACCTCCACCTCCCAGGTTCAAGCTGTTCTCCTGCCTCAGCCTCCCGAGTAGTTGGGATTACAGGCACCCACCACCATGTCTGGCTAATTTTTGTATTTTTAGTAGAAATGGGGTTTCACTATGTTGGTCAGGCTGGTCTTGAACTCCTGACCTCAGGTGATTCACCCACCTCAGCTTCCAAAATTGCTGGGATTACAGGCGTGAGGTACCTCGCCCGGCAAAGAAAAGGTCTTGAAGGGAGAGCGTGAGTGACAAACACAGTCACACACTGAGAATTAGGGTGAATTCTGCCTCTTCTCACAGTTCCTGTCTGAAATCGTGTGTTCCTGGGAGGGTGTTTGGCAGCTGCCCTTGCTTTTACCTGATACAGGTACTAGCCAGTTGGCAGTCACCTCTGTTCCCAAATTCATTTGTTCCCCACTCTATCCTGTGTTATTTTTTCTTGTACCTACTCACCAAAAATATTTCAGGCAGCAAAGTTGATTTGTAGCCCAGTTGTGTGGAATTTGGAGACATTTCTCTGTAGAAATGATGGTGTGTGGCAACTAGGTTGCGTTCAGTTGAATCACCAAGTGCTGACCCTTCTGGACATGCAGAGATGAGAGCTACGCCCTGCCCTCTAGCAGCGTGCAGTCTGGCGTTTGACAGTGGGATTTATGCGGCAGTAAAGGGATATTTGAGGTACAGTGGGAGCCACAGGAGGCCAGTGTGTTACAGGATTTTGGTGAATGGACCTGGGAACCCAATTGTTGTGCTCAGTGCGAGTCTACTGAGTACAGCTGCCCCCACCCTAACCCCACTCTCTGCAGCTCCAAAACGCTGGCTTCGGGTAAGCCTAAGGGACAGCCTGAAGGCTAGACCTGCTGCCTGGCTTGCCTGTGTCTCTTTCAGTACCTCCAGGTGGGTGGGTTTCCCTACAGCCACTGACAGAGCCCCCAGGGACTCTCCCTTGTCACTTGAGAGGATGTCCTTTCTGTCGTGGCTGGGCCAGGAGGCTAGGTCCTTCCTTTCCTGCCCTGTCTGGGGGCTGGGGATATCCTTACACAAGCCATGGAGCCTTTCAGTGACAGCGTATGTTTGTCAGTAGCTCCAGATAAGGAAGAACTCAGAGCGTCCCTCTTGCAGGAGGCATGGGAGCAGCGGGGGTCATCGTCAGGTCCTCCCATCATGCTTGAATTTGCATTCCAGCATGGGCAACAGAGCGAGAGTCCTTCTCAAAGGAAAAAAAAACATCTAAACATCTCAAGTAATACCCAAGCCTAAAAATTAGCCCCTTGCTTTTCCAGTCTGTATATACCTTGCACATCAGCCCAGTGTGTCGGCAGATTTGCCAGATTGAGGGTGAAATATGTCATGTGCAGGCATCCCTCGATGTGTGGATGTCTAGAAAAAAAAACCGTGTTCTTTATTCCTTCATTTTCTGAACAATGGATGGTGGCCAGTATGTTTTTAACAGATGATGACGAAGGGGAGGAGGTTGTTCTCTTAAAGAATTCTCCTTCCCTCCCACCATCCACGATGCTGGACAGCTGTGAGCAGAGAGCACTCACGAGAACGCAGAGTAGCCGCGCTTCCTGGGCGGGAAGCCTGCTCTGCGGTGGCTGTGGCTTTGTATTCCTGCTATCTTCCTTGGCTAGGGCATCGGCCAGGTCTTTGCTCAGAGGTGGTGGAAGCAGCTGCTGGAGGCAGCACGGCTTCCTCCTCTGTGCTCCTTCCTTGTGTATCTGTTGCTGTTTAGCGTCTCTCTTTACCACCTGTGTTTGTTTCCAAGCGCATCACGATCACCAGAAGACAAATAGTTTACCCATCCCTGGTTGGCTCAAAAATATTTGTATTTTGTTGGTCTGTGTGACACAGATAAGACACAGCACCAAAAAGAACAAGAAATGTCCATCCATTTTCAAGTTCTTGACACAAATATATAAATTTCCATCCCCAATATTGTCATCCTGAGATTTACTTGTTAATAATTCAGAACTTTTCCCCCGTAACAACCATGCTGTTATCCAAAGCAGAAATCTTTTATTTTATTTTTATTTATTTATTTTAGAGACAGGGCCTCACTCTGTTATTCAGGCTGGAGTGCAGTGGAGCAGTTATAGCTCACTGCGGCCCCCACCTCTGGGCACTTAGCACGGGGCAGGAGGTTGTGCTCTCAAACTTGTCCTGAGCTCCCAGCACGTCTATGCCATTGGATATCTGGTTCTGTAGAGTGGCCGGGTCAGGCTGCTGTGCCGTCTCGCTGAAGAGCTTTGCAGATTCCTATGATCTGGAATCCAGGGCCTCCACCTGCTAGCTTGGCTCTGCCCTCCCGACACATACTATCAGCTCTGCAGGAGGGGAAGCTGGTTCAGGCGTTGCTGTAGGAGCCTTCTCTGCCTCATGGACACTTTCCATCAGGCCACAAGGCTGGCCCTGGAGGGTCCTTGGAGATGCCGTCCCTTCTCATGCCATCTGTGCTCGCTTGGCCACTTGGACCAGAGTTCCAGCTCAGGAATAGCATGCCTCCTAAACCAGAAAGACGTTAACTGTGGTCAGTGGCTCCCTTTTGTCAGTTCTCATAATACAAGAGTCGAAGATATATGCTCTTAGCAGTCACAGCAGACGACTCACTTACTGCCCTGTCATCCAAGGGTGGCCCCTCCCTGGCTTTGTAGTTCTGGCTCTCATTTTCCTGCCGAATTGAGGGTCAACATAGCAAAGAAAGGATGTGCAGATTTATTTATTTTGCTCGTTTTAAAAAAGTTAAAATTATAGGCGCGGTGGCTCATGCCTGTAATCCCAGCACTTTGGGAGGCCAAGGTGGGCGGGTCACGAGGTCAAGAAAGTGAGACCATGCTGGCCAACATGGTAAAACCCGGTCTCTACTAAAAATAGAAAAATTAGCTGGGTATGGTGGTGTGCACCTGTAGTCTCAGCCACTCAGGAGACTGAGGCAGGAGAATCACTGGAACCCAGGAGGCGGAGGTTGCAGTGAGCGGAGATTGTGCCACTGAATGCCAGTCTTGGTGACAGAGCAAGACTCTGTCTCAAATTAATTAATTAAAATAAAATAGAATAAAAATCTGATAGGAAGTGTGGGGGAGTTGGAGACCAAAGTCGCTTGTGGGGATTATATGTGGAGTGCATCCCTCACTGCCATGAGCAGAGACACTTAGCAGTGGTTTGTATACCTTCCTGTTCTTGCTCAGCCATATATATATTGTCAACAGGATGAAATAAATTTTTCTGCAAAAGAACTTTCCTTTCCAACCAGTGGGCCGCATGCAGCCCAGGACAGCTTTCAATGACACCCAACACTAATTCGTAAATTTTCTTAAAACGTTGTGAGATTTTTTGTTGTTGTTGCCATTTTTGATTTTTAACTCATCAGCTATTATTAGTGTCAGTGTATTTTATGTGTGGCCCAAGACATCTTCCAGTGTGGCCCGGGGAAACCAAAAGATGGGACACCCATGTAAACCTAGACTGAAGATGCCCTCACCTTAGCAAACAATCTGTTTGAGTGAAAGGAGCTGGAACAAGGATCAGATTAACCTGGTTTCAAATCTCAGCTCTTTCCTATCTAGCTGTGTGATGTGGGACAAGTTACTTAACTTCTCTGAGGCTCATTTTTCTCAGTTGCATGTAATGATGGTTGTCAGAGTTTAAAGGATTGCAGTAGAACACGTTTATGAATGACTCACCCAGGACTCACTTGATGGCAGACACTTAATATAAGTTAGGTCTCTTCTGAAAGGAAGTTCGTATGGATGCCACATTTCCACTGAGTAACGCTGGCCGAGTTACCTGACCTCTCATACCTCTGCGTCCTCCCTTGTAATTCGGGAATAATAGTGATCATTCTACTAGCACTTCTCCTCAAGGATTGTTGGGGTGAGTGAGTGACTACATCACAAAAGAAGACCTAACTCATCATCCAACAACTGCCTTCTCAGCTCTAGCTATTTTTATTTTCTCTATCCTTAAACATTTTCTGGAAATTCTGTGCTAAAGACACTGCCATCAGATGTGTCTGTGGGCAAAGGAGATATTATTCAGATTCACTGCCTCATTTTGTATTTATCTACTCTTTGCACTAAGATATACTGAGTGCCAGCTATGCCAGATGCTGCTGGTCACCAGACTGAGTGGGTAGCCAATGCTGGGTGATGGCCATAGGCCTGGAGTCAGGATCAGTGTAAACAAGCCCCAAGGCCAGGAACAGGGAGTCAGGATCAGTATAGAACACACCCCAAGGCCAGGAACAGGGAGTCAGGATCAGTATAGAAGAAGCCCCAAGGCCAGAGGAACAGGGAGTCAGGATTAGTACAGAACAAGCCCAAGCCCCTGTCATGGATGACTCTTGATGAAGAGTGCTTTAGAACCGAGAATGCAAGGTCGAATTGCAGTTTTTGTGTTTCACAAATGAGATGAGAAAATGAAATGAGCATGCTGACACCCTGCCCAAACCTTAGAGAAGGAATTAGGAGAAGGCCTGAAGCAGGATTTTCAGAGGGTAGGCCTTATCTCTGAGCTCCACTGCACCATCAGCTGCAGGATGGCCCAGGGAGAGGCTTCACCTTTGTGACCCCACAGCGCCTAGTAAGGCTTACACAGAGGCCAGAAATGCTGCCTTGAGCTGACTTGAGGTGATATCACAGACTCTGGATCCCCAAATAAGTATTTCTTTTTATATCGGCCTGACCTGAGTTCCTCTTAGTACAGCACTGCCATAAAATAGCTATGTGTTATGTGTTTGTTGACTGACTGATTGAGTTTCATCAGTAGTCTATCCCCCAACACACACCCCTTCATTATTTATTTAGATTCTTTAGATACTGTAGAGTCTTCATGTTTTTTCCTAGTTAAAAATGCCTATTGAGTGCAGTGACTTATACCTGTAACCTCAGCATTTTGGGAGGCTGATGTGGGAGGATTACTTGAGGCCAGGAGTTCAAGACCAGGCTGGGTAATATCACGAGACTTCATCTCTTAGAAAACAAAAGAAAAGAAAAATTAGCCGGGCATGGTGGCATGCACCTGTGGTTCCAACTACTCAGGAGGCTGAGGTGAGAGATTTGCTTGTGCCCAGGAGGTCAAGACTGCAGTGAGCCCTGGTTATACCACTGCACCCCAGCCTGGGCACAAAGCAAGACCCTATCTTCCTTTAAAAAACAAAAAAAGCCAACAAATAAAGTGGGTCCTGTCTCTCTACTCAGTGTTTATACTCACTGAAAGTTCAGGCATCATCAAATAGCAAACCCCCAAAACTGTCTTCAGTCTGAGGCATGTAAATTGTCAGGCTATGTTTTTCTTTGTCTTTCTGCAGCTCCTGAAGTCCTCGCCCAGAAACCTTACAGCAAAGCCGTCGACTGCTGGTCCATCGGGGTGATTGCCTATATCTTGTAAGTACTGCCTGCTGCCTTGGCTTCCTCCTCTGCCGGCCATTTTTTGTTTGTTTGATGAAATATACATGAAACAAAATGTACCATTTTTAAGTGTACAGTTGAAGGGTTCAGTTCAGGGCCATGTTTAAGGCTTCAGTTCAGTGGCATTAAGTCCATTCACAGTGTTGCACAACCACCATTGCTATTCACTTCTAGAACTTTTCTATCACCCCACACTGAAACTGCATCCCTTAAATAAAAACTCATTTTTGGCCAGGTGTGGTGGCTCACACCTGCAATCCCAGCACTTTGGGAGGCTGAGGCGGGCAGATCACAAGGTCAGGAGTTTGAGACCAGCCTGTCTCTACTAATAATACAAAAATTAGCCAGGTGTGGTGGTGCATGTCTATAATCCCAGCTACTCAGGAGGCTGGGGCAGGAGAATCACTTGAATCAGGGAGGTGGAGGTTGCAGTGAACCAAGATCACACCACTGCTCTCCAGCCTGGACAACAAGAGTGAAACTCCATCTCAAAAACAACAAAACCCTCCTTTTCCCTTCTCCCCTGTCCCCTGGGAACCTCCGTACTACTTACTGTCTCTATGAACTTGATTCTTCTGGGGACCTCATATAAGTGGAATCACACAGTATCTGTCCTTTTATTTCAGGCTTATTTCACTTAGCAAAACCTTCAAGGCCCATCCATGGTGTAGCATGGGTCAGAATTTCCTTCCTTTTTAAAGCTGAGTAATACTCCGTTGTGTGGATAGACCATGTTTTGTTTATCTTCTTGGTCCATCAATAGATATATGGGTTGTTTCCACCTTTTGATATCATGAAGAAGGCTGCTGTGAACACGGGTGTAGAAACATCCCTGCTTTGAGTCGCTGCTTTCAATTCTTTGGAGTTTATATCTAAAAGTGGACTTGCTGGGCCATGTGGCAGCTCCTCATTAACACTATATGGTTTTCCATAGCAGCAACACCTTCAGCTTACATTTCCGGCAGCAAACACAAGGGTTCCAGTTTCTCCACATCTACACCAACACTTGCCATTTTTCTTTCTTTCTTTTTTTTTTTTTTTTTTTTTTTTTGATAATAGCCTCCTAATGGGTATGAAGTGGTGTGTCATTGGGCTTCGATTTGCATTTTTCTAATAGCTAATTAAGCCTCTTTTCATGCACCACTTTGGCTTTTTGGTGGATACAAACCTCTAGGGAAAGGTTAGTACATCTCCCAAAGAAATCATAATGAGAAAAAGATGCAGTGAAAATCTGAACTTCACCTTTGGAGTTCCCATTTCTTCCCAGCTGCTTTATCTCCATAACCCAGGAAACACAATTCTAGGACATGGGCTTGTTACAGTTATTTGAGGATCATCAGTTTTGTTTCTTGTTTGTTTTATTTGTTTTGCTTAAGTCTGATGTTATTTTTAAATTACAGTTTCTTTTTGAAGTTATACTTTCAAATGCTTATTATGGAACATACTTTTAGGGTAGGCTTAGGCCACCTTGCTCTGCAGTTGCTAGGCAATGAATTTCCCCGTTTCATCACCCCCAAGGAGGGAACAGTTCCTTGCAGAAAGAGCCCCCTGCACACCATGAAAGACTGCAGGGGCTGGTGATTGGAGAACGTTCTGGCAGTGTGAGGCATCCTCCTCTCCTCCAGGAATGCTGGAAACATCCTCCCCCCCGCCACCCCACCCCTGCATTGGCTTTGCTGCATTCTCTGAGAAGCAAATGGCCTTTCTCCAGCATTCAGCTGGGCTGCATTTGTAGTTCAGTGTGGATTTAGGTGACAGCGCCTGTACGTTCTTGCCATTACACAGGAGAATTTCATCCGTTGCAATATACTTGGCCTAAAGGACTCTTGTTTATGGACATAGGTAAAGGGCAGATCCATCTGAGCTTTAAAACTAACATTGCACTTACAGAATGCTTTCCCTTTCAAAGGATGTTGATCCCCTTTTGCAGTTTTATCCTTTTGAGGATATCCTTTATCCTGTGTTATTCACCCTGGCTCTCTAGGTCCTCAATTAAACATCTTACCAGAGGTCCTACCTCACCCAGCTTGACTATGGAAGGCTTGAAGAAATAAATGCTGGGGCAGGCCTCTTCCTGCAAAGACCCTTTCCTGGGGCTGGGGAAAAGTAGTCCTTTTTCTGGCCTTCTGGTTATTTGTTCCTTTATGTCTATCTGAACCTTGAACCTTTACTCTGGTCTGCACTAATGTCTGTGGCCTCCCTTTCGGTTTGTTTGTATAATTATTTCCCTGAACTCATGGCCTTAGGGTAGGGTATTGGTACTGCAATGAGTAGGTGCATATAGACAGATGTTTCTTAGAATGACTGAGAAAAGCAAGTTAAAGCTAAGCAATGATGTCTTAGTCAGATCAGGCTGCTACAACAAAATGCCATGTGGTTTAAACAAGTATTTATTTCTCGTGGTCTGGAGGCTGGAAGTCCAAGATCAAGGTGCCAGCCAATTCATTTCCTGGCAAGAGCTCTTTTCCTGACTTGGAGACGGCCGCCTTCTTGCTGCGTCCTCACGTGCTGTAGAGAACGTACAGAAGAGCAAGCTCTCTGGTATCTTATATAAACCAGTCACTGGCAAAGAAAACAGGATCATCATGGTTGGCTAAGCTGACAGTGGAGAGAAGCCCTGAGTGGAAGAACAGCTCTTCTAGTGAAGAAGGAGGCAGGAAGTGGGTTGGTAGTAGGCAGCTAACCACATCTGCCATAGACCATAGGTAGGGAGACGTTGGAAAGAGGGCCACTGTGTCTAGAGATGGTATCAAGACAGGACATCCGAAGGTGACACAGAAAAAGTAACCTAGTGCGAGAACAAAGAGAGACTGGGTAGAAAGTTTGGATTTTAACCCAAGGGCAGTGGGAAGGGTTTTGAACAGTGGTGTGATCCGACCTGATTTACATTTGAGTATTATTTCAGCCATGCTGAAGAAAGTATTGGAAGGCACATGTGGAAGGTGGAGACTGAGTGGGAAGCTCTGTTGAGAGGTGCTTCTCCCCTGTTGAGGCAGTGATTCTGGGGAGAGTGGTGGAGAGATCTGAGATCTGCTTTGGATGTGGAGGATGAAGGAGAGGGAGGCTTCAAATCTCAATCCAAGGTTTTGACTTTATACTGTGTCGATGGTTAGGAAAAAAGAGGAACGGTAGAGGAACAGATTTAGGAGGGTGGGTGAGATCAGTAATTTGGTTTTGGACACGTTAAGCTTGAGACCTTTGGGAGATACCCACAGAGTGGTGTATGCATGTGTGGAATTCAGGAAAAGTCCCGGATAGAGATACTGGTGCGTACTTCTGAGTATGATTTGACGGGTGGTGCACCCAGACCCTTGTGATTTCCATATACACTGAAATATTTGCCAGGGTTCAAGTATAGTATTAAGCAAAGACATGCCATATTTCTTTGAATATAAATTTGGTAAGTTTCCACTTGATGGTTTCTTGGTCACACTAGCTTTGCCCCAGACTAGTCCCAGATCGATTTCATGACTGTGTCAGACTTAAAGATGGCAGCCTGGGCTTCTGTGTTCCTTGGTGCCTTCCAGAGCTCTGTGAGTCCCAAGCAGAGAATGAATGGACTCTTGGCATCTCAGTTGTATTCTGTAAGATGTTCAGACTCCTATGGGTGGTAGGTCAAATCCTGGCTATGTTTTAGTACACAACACGGCTGCACTTGGAGAACCACCAGCCTCGAATTTATTATCAGTAGATTAACCTCCTTACCAATTCATCTTTTCTCACCATACAGATGGTTGGTATTCTGATGAGAGGCATCAAGTCTTTGTCATCTTTATATGTTTCACACCTAGCATGGTGCCTGGAACAGAGAAGGCCATCAAGAAGTGCTGGTTGTTGACCCTGAGAATGATACGTTTGAGGTTGGGGGTCTGCTCTACGGGGAGGGCCGTGCACAGCTGCAGGAGGTCACAGAATGCAGTGGTCACTGAGGACAGGGAGAAGCACCATCAAGGTGCGTCTAGAAAGTTGGATAAGCAGAGAGATGAGAGCATCCGACAGGAGAGGGGAGGGAGCCAAGGACAGGGGCAGACCTGTGTGAGGGCGAAGCTATCCTGTGACTGTTTTATAGCCGGGGTTGGGGTGGATGTCAGAGGTTGGCACTGGATTGAAGCAGTGTTAGACGCTAGAACTCATGTGTCTCGGTCTCAGACTCTTTCTCCTTCCCGTGGGTCCACCGTGCCTCGTCTCCCATTCCTAACTAAAGACTTATTCGCCAGGCCACCGAGCAGGCCTTGACAGGCAGGCAGCACGCCAGGGAGGCCGCCTCCCCATGGGGAAGGCATGGAGCTCCTCATTCTTCCTAGCCACTGTAATGGAAAAGAGCTCGGCCCCTGCAGTGTTTTGGAGCTCAGCACTCTAGTTTTTGTTTGATAGACCTGTCACGCTGAGCTGTCAGACTGCAGCCACAGTGGCCGTGACAGGCCATGGCACCAAGTTTTCTCCTCTTGCACGCATGCCATGTAAACATTCCTCCTTTTGCTGGTGCGACCGCTTGATAAATCGGCCCTGTTTCGGTCTCCACTTATCTACTATCCATCATTTGGAAGGAGAAATATTTTTTCCTACCAAGGACACTCATTTTAAAAACCCATGTGATGGGTTCTTATCCTGCCAGGAATCTTCCCTTGGGAATTAGGACTTGCAGAAAACATCTTTGCCCAAATAGCTTACGCTGCTGGGAAGGGTGGAGGACGGCGTGGGTTGGCCTTGGTGATAAGCGTGTTGGTGTCTGGTGTGACGGACTTGGCTCAGCCAAGACAGCACAAGGTCCAAGGCACAAATATCCTCAGTCAAGATGAACCTCAGCCTCTCACAGATTGATCTTGATTTTGTGATAACATGTGGCCCGCCTTTCTTCTCATAACTTCAAGGATATTCATTTTTTTAATGATTATGTAATGATCATTTGCCTAAATTGTGCTCATGGATGCCGCAAGCTGTGAGGAAGCACTGTGAGTGTGGGCTAACAGCTGAGAAAGATCCTGAAGAGATTCCCACTCCCAGATCGGAACCGACATGTCAGAGGCACGAGGGCAGGCTGGACGGCTGGGCTGAACTTGGCCATGGGTGGGGAGACCTCAGATCACTCTGCCTAGAAGAAACTCTAGGCAAAACACTGATGGTACCCTCTTTCTTGGCTGGACCTCTACATTACTCAGTTTTTTTTTTTGTTGTTGTTGTTGTTGTTTTGAGTTTGAGTCTCGCTCTTGTTGCCCAGGCTGGAGTGCAATGGCACAATCTTGGCTCACCGCAACCTCTGCCTCCCAGATTCAAGCAATTCTCCTGCCTCAGCTTCCTGAGTAGCTGGGATTACAGGCTTGTGCCACCACGCTCAGCTAATTTTGCATTTTTAGTAGAGATGGGGTTTCTCCATGTTGGTCAGGCTGGTCTTGAACTCCCGACCTCAGGTGATCTGCCTGCCTTGGCCTCCCAAAGTGCTGGGATTACAGGCGTGAGCCACTGCACCCGGCCATTGCTCACTTTTTAAAACTTGCTCACATAAATGTCAATTTGCCCATGTCTACAACTGAATCAGCTTTGGAAGAATGGAACGGAACGAGGAAGGCCTAATCTGCATGCCACATCCATTTTCTGAAACAAAAGATGATCCTCACCAAGGCGTTTCACATCCCTTTGAGCAATTGACAGCTGGCTCTTCATGGAATATGTATGTTTTAGGGAGAACTCGAGCCCAGGCATCCCCCAAAGAGAATGCAGCATGATCACCAAGCCCTGGGGGGTCGTGATGGCTGTTACTCCTATCAGTATGAGAAGTGCTGACTTTAATAAGGACCGTTCACTGGCGTGGCCAGCGGGCAACAGTCACCTGGTTGTAGTCATGAACTTTGCAAGGTGGGGCACCGTGCCTTATTCAGGCCACTGTGGGCCCATGGTCTGGATTTTGGCTTTAGAAATTTGGAAACTCTATTTGATCTGTTTATTCATCTTGTTCAGACATCTCTGTGAATTGATTCACACGAACCAGACTCAGAGACTTAGGGAAAAAAAAATCTAATCTCTGAAGTGTCCATTTACTAAATCATAATGCAGTTTGTGCCTCACAAGGTAATTGGATATGCGTGTCCACAAACAATCATGTTCTCTCTCCTATAGGAAATGCTCCGTGAGAAACCAAATGAAAACCAGAAGTTTTCTTTCTTTTGGAACGGGGTATCAGAGCAGTGGAGGAGGGTGGCCTTAGACGTGTTCAAGAAGCCTGAGCTGGCCTCCAGGATGCCTTCTCCATGGGTGGATGATTCTGCTGAGAAGCTCTTTCTATTGGCTGGTTAGCATAGCTGACCAGTTCTTTTTAAGTTTGTTTGTTTGTTTTTAGAGACAGGGTCTTCTTACCTTGTTACCCAAAATAGAGTGCAGTGGTGCAGTCATAGCTCACTGCAGCCTTGACCTCCTGGGCTCAAGTCATCTTCCCACCTCAGCCTCCCAAGTAGCTGGGACCATAGGTGTGTGCCACTATGCCCAGCTAACTAATAAAAACAGAAAGCACACACACACACACACATTTTTTTTTTTTTCGAGACAGGGTCTCACTATGTTGCCCAGGCTGGTCTTGAACTCCTGGCCTCAAGTGATCCTCCCAAAGTGCTGGCATTACAGGTATGAGCCACCATGTCCAGCCCCTACTGACAGTTCTTCTGCCCTCTCCTTTCTCCTGTTTCAAAGACCAGCCACCAGCCACCCACCCTTTTCTGTGATCATTCCAGCATCATTGTCTTTATTTCAGCAGGCATTGATTGTTTGTTATGATTCCCAGTTGACTGATTTCAGTTCATGGGTTGCATTTTGGTTTGGCTGCTTTCCAAGGGTTTTCAGAAAGCACCTCATCTCCCCATCATGTTGTCTACCCAGTGCATCCTGGGGATGGCTGAATGCCACCTGTGGGTTGTGAGTCCCTGCAGCTTTAGTTGCAGACAGAAGTTGGCCATATTTCATCTTTGTTAGTGGGTGGGTGATCCAGTCTCCATTGCTTCAGGGAAAGGACTTGAGTCGTTGTTTGTGACAATTGGTTTATTACCTCGAACGCCTCAAAATACTGTGGTTTCAAAGAGCAGGTGCGACAGCACATAACAGTGACTGGGGAAACTTCACAAGGAGTGCAATTGAGGGAAATTGACCTTTCAAGTGGTGATGGGAGCAGCTCCCTGCAGGTGACCTCAGGCTGTGTGGAATGCACCAACTCCTGTGGCTTTGCCTTCAAAGGCCATGGGGTAGAGAGGGCACTACAGAGTAAGAAGTCGGAAGGTAGTGGGTCACTCTCATTTGTGCCCTGAACGGCGTGGCTTCAGGCCAGATAGAGAAACATTTTACTTCCTCTGCTCTCTTATTTTCATCTTAGCTCCATCTCCTAGAAGCCATTGTCATCTGTGTAGCAGCTAAATGCTTTATACAGATGACAAAGGATATTTAGCCTGAAGAATGGAAGGCAGGGATTGACAGTCGTCCACTTAACTTACATTTCTCCAGCCTAACATGTGTCAGGCAGTGTGATGGGGATGCAGAGATGGATTTATCACCGCCCTGGCCCCGGTCTCGGAGCCACTTACTGTCTGCTGGAGGTGATAGACAGTAAACAGATAAATTACAATCCAGTCTTACCAGGTGTCATGAGATGGGAGGGAGGACATGGGGCGGCTCCTAGAACAGAGCCTCTGCCCTGGACTGAGGAAGGCTTTCCAGAACGGGAGACAGCCATCTGGGTTTGGAAAGATGGATGAGAATCTGCCAGGAGAGAGCCAGTCCAGGCTGAGGGAAGGGCTCTGTCTTCAATGTCTGCCTAGAGAGAGTGATGGTGTGTCCTCTCAAGACCCAGTTATCTAAAGATGTGCTGTTTGTGTATGAGAAAAGAGGTGCCATTCAGTTAGAAACATAGTGTTTAAAATAGAGTGTGAAGGAGGTGATCAAGCTTTGAACTTTAGATATCTCAAACTCGGGGATGGGGAAGATCAAGTCTCTGAATGATCAGGATTTTTCTTTTTCCTAGCAATACACTGTGCACTCGGAAGAATCAGGGGCTCTTTATTATGGTTTTAAATATGTATTGGAAGTGCACAGCAGCGGCGCTCAGCAGGACGGGGCGGGGCATAGGCAGTGAAAAGGACCAAAGAAGGTGCCCAGGAGGAAAATGCCCAGCTCCACGGCGGGGGGCGCGATGGCAAACAGGTGGCTTCAGGCCCCGTTTGTGACAAAGAGGAGTAGAGATGGAGGCCGGGAGGGGCGGGATTCCATCTCACACCGACAAGTCAGGGAACCCCTGGAGGACACGGGTAGGAGGACCCTTGGAAGAGCTGATCAGAAGCCCATGACTCAGTGCAGTACCATGTAACATGGTGCACGGTGCCATCTTTCCGCTTCTGATCCCCTTGCCGTCCATGTTCCAGTGACTTGTTTTTTAGTCCATTCAGTGAAGAGGACACGCAGAAAGTGCAGTGAAAGGCCACAGCCAGCGGGATGGAGGGAGCAAGCCCTTTCCCGGGTGTCATCCTCAGCCTATGCAGATATGTAACTGCTCACCCATCCAAACTGGGAGGGAGGGAGGAAAAGAGGGAGAAAAAGAGGGAGCGAAGGAAGGAAGCCAGGGAAGGAGGGAGGAAGGAAGAGCCCAACCACCAAGTAAGCAAAGTCTAGCTGCAGAAATCTAATTTGGAAATCCTCCATGGGTTTTGCATCATTGGTTAGCGCCTGGTGCTAATCGCCTCCAGATTGGATGTCTGCGCCCCTCATGCTTTGGTGTGAAATCCACCCCTTGTGAGAACTGACTCATCTGCTCTGTCCCCAGTGTGCGCTCAGTTTCACTGTGAGCATGAGCTGCTCTCGAAGTGATTTGGTTCCAACTTCCTGCAGATGCATTTCCCCCTTTAGGAGGAGGTTCGGTGCCTCTGCACAAAGGCCCCGGACTTTCTTGAGGTGGTGTCCGCTTGGCGAATGCAAGAATCAAAAGGTGAATTTTGCTGCTCACGAGTCATGCTTGAGGGTGTGTTTTGTTCTCTCTCCCCTCCTCCTCGCCAGTTGTGCGTTAACTTTCTAAGGAATGGGTTTCCTTTTTCCTCTTCAGTATTCCCTTTCCTTTCCTAAGTCTTTTCCTAATCTGCTTACTCCTCAGTTTTCGAGTCATTGTCTAAACCTCAGGGGGTGCAGCAGGCATTTATCTCCCTTGCGTTTTCATCCCCAGCACTTTGCCGGAGTCACTCTCTGCATGGTTTAATATGTGAACCATTCCTAGTTTCCCTGGCCTGCTTTCTTGTATGTTTGCAAGGAGAAAGCCCTGGACATGCACATAATCAAACATATGGCTACTGAAATAATTGGATTACATTTTTATAACGATTCAGGTCTCATTGGTCACTGAATGCTATAAATCCAGATAATATGCTGAAACCTGTTTTGATCACTAAGTGCGCCTTGCAAATAAGTACAACAGCTTTTTCAGCTTTTAAAAGCTTTATTTGATTATTTCTTAAAGTCTGTCATATATACAGAGTAAGATGAATATGATTCAGATTTCTTCCTACAGGCTGCAGACATTCATTCAGTAAACATTTGTTAAATATTGACTGGGTGCCAGGGCAGAGGACAAACAGCGGCCATCTAGTGGTCACTACACGTGGAAAGGAGCGATGCTCAGAGTCGATTGACTTTGCTCGGGTTGTTCAGACCCCCACTCAGCCTCGATTGGCCTTGAAGCTTGCCTAGTGTGTCATATACATGGAGGTTTGTTGTTTTGGTCATTTTTATGGCACCTTGATCTAACTGCATAAAAAATATTCTTCCTTAACAAATATGCCTTTAAGCAAGCGTTCTCAGGAAACCTTGAGCTGTTCTTAGAATTCAGGGTTCCTTGGCTAAGTGCTCGGAAATACTGACACACAAAGATCAAATTTCTAAAGCAGGTCGAGTGCATTCTGTTAGCATGTTTGGAACACAGGGCCCAGAATAATGACCAGAGGCAGCGTCTCCCTCCGTCCCTTCTCTAGCAGCTTAGAAGGTTAGGTCATTTGTTAGTGGGTGGTTCTGAGACTGCTCAAAATTTTTAAATATGTCACTTCATTTTCACAGGTAGAGGGTGGGACACTGGGCGGAGGCCTCAGGGCTCAAACATGCTCTTCTCTCCCCCTTAACATTGCTCTTCCTGTTGCTGGGCAGCTGCCCCCACCCCAACTTCAGCATCTTTTCAGCTGGAGGAACTGAGAAGGAGTAGATGGAGTTGGGATGAAAAGGAGAAGAGGGGGATAAGGGTGGGAACCACCATTTAATGATCACTATGTCACAGGGGCTTTCAGATGTTACATCTCTAGTATCCATCCATCCATCTTTCTGTCTATCATATATCTTTCTGTCTATCCATCCATCCATCCATCCATTCACCCATGCATCTATCTACCCATCCATCCATTCTTCTATCCATCCATTCAGCTTCGTCATCTATCTGTCTATCCATCCATCCATCCTTCCATATATTTATTTTCTGTCCATCCATTCATCTATTGTCTATTTATCTATCCATCCATCCATCCATCCATCTCATCTATCTTTCTATATCTTCATTATCATTATCTATCTCTATCAGTCTATCATCTATCCATACTATCCATCATCTGTCTGTATATCTATGTATGTTTTATGTGTCATACATATTAGCCTATAGAATACATGACATATATCCCAATATTTATATAAAATGGGTGTTGTTATCCCCATTCACGGAATAAACTGGACTCGGAGAGGGTGAGTCATTTCCCCAGAGTCACTCACAGTTCCTGCTGGAGACAGGCTCTGCACCTGTGTCTCCTTTCCTCTGGCTCTCTGCCTGAGGAAGACCTTCCACACATCCTCTCTGAAAGCAAAGTCAGAGTCGCCCTTTTTCCTTGAAGAAATCACTTCTATTCTCTTTCATGGCCTTTTCTCCCAGTTGGACTAAAACAGAGGGTTCTGGGTTGCCATTAACTGATGATTATTCAGTTATCAATGTGGACTGTTGTGCTCAAATATTTTTTCATAAAATGTTTTAAAATAGGTCTCAGCATTTTCACAGGTGTTTAGAAAATTCACTCATATCTATTAACTTTATTTCCCAATTTCCCTGGTCAGCCAGGAACTCCCGTGCTCTGGCCAGCCTGGCAGAGCTCTGCTCAGTCTTGCCAGAGGGGGCTCTTTGCCTTTGCATGCTCTTGCAGCTTTGCGTGGGAGCGTAGCGCTGGAAAAGGCTTGTCTCACACCGCCCTGCTGGGATTTGCTCAATGTAGACGCAGGCTTGTTTTCTCCAGGTCCTCTCTCCACAGACAGGGCCATCATGATGCTGCCCATCTCCTCCCATCTGTCTTCAGGAACGCAGACTGGGTGGAACATTCGGCGTTGATTTTGGAACTGCAAGGCCTCTGGGCTGTTCTTTATTTCTTTTTTCTTTTTCTTTTTTTTTTTTTTTTTTTAGACAGAGTCTTTCACAGTCACCCAGGTGTTATCTCGGCTTACTGCAACCTCCACCTCCTGGGTTCAAGCAGTTCTCCTGCCTCAGCCTCCTGAGTAGTTGGGATTGCAGGTACCCGCCACCACACCTGGCTGATGTTTTGTATTGTTAGTAGAGAGGGGGTTTCACCATGTTGACCAGACTGGTCTCAAACTCCTGACGTCATGATCTGCCCACCTCGGCCTCCCAAAGTGCTAGGATGACAGGCGTGAGCCACCATGCTTGGCTTGTTCTTCATTTCTTTGGCAAGTCACATGGCCTGGTCTCTGGCTCTGTTTCTAAATGTATGGTGTACAAAAATCATGACACACTGAGTGCAGAGGCAGGTTTAGAAAGAGAACATGCAGGTATGATATTTCCCCATCTTTGCAGTGGCACAGGTGGATGGATGTCCTAAAGGTGAATATAACCTGGCTCTGGAGTGGGACAAATAGAGTCAAATTCTGTGCTGTCCCTTAGATGTAAGCAAGTGGCCTAATCTTTCATGCGTTTATTTCCACATCTGGAAATTGAAGACTGAAAATGTTAGCTCCGAAGTATGCATTAAATGAGGCAATAATATATGTAAATTGCGTAACCCAGTGTCTGGCACGGTGACAGCTCAGTATTTGGTAGATGTGGTTATTCATGTTTTCAGGACACAGTCACTGTAAATGATTTCTCTACTGTTGAAAAATAAACGTTCCACTGTCTCATTTAAATAAGGCTGGACTGTGGAACCCTCATGGGCAAAACCTGGGTCTGTCTTATTCACTGCTTCCTGATCAGCATTTTGCACAACACCAGCGCCCTGTCAGTATCTATAGAATTGGCCAGATGTGGTGGCTCACGCCTGTAATCCCAACACTTTGAGAGGCTGAGGTGGGTGGATCACTGGAGGTCAGGAGTTCGAGACCAGCCTGGCCAACACAAAGAAACCCCATTTCTACTAAAAATATAAAAATTCACCCAGCTACTCAGGAAGCTGAGGCAAGGGAATCACTTGAACCTGGGAAGTGGAGGTTGCAGTGAGCCGAGATCACGCCACTGCATTCCACCCGGGCAACAGAGTGAGACTCCGTCTCAAAAAAAAAAATCTGTAGAATTGGCTTGAAGTAGCCTTTCTTTTTCTAGACCAGAGCTCTGGACAGATGCCCACATCTACCACTGACTGTGGCCTTGAGACCATCTCTTCAGCTCCCTGGGACTGACTCCCTGTCTCCTCAATGAGGGGTCGGACCAGGTGATAGCTTCTGGACCCCAGAATAAAATCTCTGACTGTGTGAATCCCCCTACTGTGAAAAGTACTTCTTCAAACACTTTTTGGCTTCTGGTTTGAGGACTCAGGCTGGGAGCAGGAGGCGCGGGCTGTGAGTTGTGTCCTGGCATGGGCAGTTGCTGCTGGGAGGGGCTCCGTAGCAAGAAGTTCCTGCAGGCAACTGTGGGGGCGCTGGACCAGGGCAGGCCCAGGGCATGTTTGTTGGAGATTTGCTGTATTCATTCCAGTCTGCCTTGAGGGGTGTCATTTACAGTCGATGCCACTGGCCATCAGGAAGCTTTACTTCAAAAATAACTGAAAAAGTACTATACTTGGGAAAATTTGGTTGGATTTTTTTTTTCATGGTAAACACCTATTTTGGGATGTTCATTACTACTTCTTACTTCAGTACACCCATAGAAGTATAAATATTTCACACAAAGTATTTCTTGGTCTTCAAAGAATAATTAATCAACACATATTCATTAAATAGCATTGAGGCCAGGCACGGTGGCTCACACCTGTAATCCCAGCACTTTGGGAGGCAGAGGTGGGCAGATCACCTGAGGTCAGGAGTTCGAGACTAGCCTGGTCAACATGGAAACCCTGTCTCTACTGAAAATACAAAAATTAACTGGGTGTGGTGGTGGGTGCCTGTAATCCAGCTACTTGGAAGGCTGAGGCGGGAGAATCATTTGAACCTGGGAGGCTGAGGTGGGAGAATTGCTTGAACCAAGAAGGCAGAGGTTGCAGTGAGCTGAGATCATGCCACTGCACTCCAGCCTGGGCAACAGAGCAAGACTCCATAGATAGATAGATAGATAGATAGATAGATAGATAGATAGAATTGAGTGCTAATGAAAGATACAGGCTAGGTGTGATGGCTCATGCCTGCAATCCCAGGACCAGCCTGGGTAACACACCAAGACCCTGTGTGTACCAATAACTTAGCCAGGTATGGTGGTCCACGCCTGTGGTTCCCACTACTCAGGAAGTTGAGGCAGGAGGATTGCATGAGCCTGGGGAGTTCGAGGCTGCAGTGAGCTAGGATCATGGTGCTGCATCCCAGCCTGGACAACAAAGTTAAACCCTGTCTCAAAAAAAAAAAAAAAAGATACAAAATACTAGATATGGCACAGTCTGTGTCCTTCAGGGACTCATAATCAAGGTGGGAAGGTAGACATTATAATCATCATAATAAACCATAATATCTTTACATTTCTTTCTTTTTTTTTTTTTTTTTTTGAGACGAGGTTTTACTCTTGTCACCCAGGCTAGAGTACAATGGCGCGATCTCGGCTCACTTCGACCTCTGCCTCCTGGGTTCAAGTGATTGTCCTGCCTCAGCCTCCCAAGTACCTGGAATTACAGGTTCCCACTACCACACTCAGCTAATTTTGTATTTTTAGTAAAGACGGGGTTTGACCATGTTGGTCAGGCCTGTCTCTAACTCCCGACTTCGAGTGATCCACTCACGTCAGCCTCCCAAAGTGCTGGGATTACAGGCATGAGACACTGCGCCTGGCTGATATCTCTACATTACTTGAGAGGACCCAAGAGGGAGGTGGGCTGGAGTGTGAATAATGAGACCTCTTTCAAGAGGGACCAAGTAGGGTGGGGGATGGCTGTCCTTGAAACACAGACATTTAACGATTTGTGCATCCAGCCACCTTTTCCTGAGCACGTGATGTATACAGGTCTGGGACCTGGGTTGCAAAAAGGAATGAGACATCACCACCCTTGGGGGGCTCAGACTTTATAAGAGAAGACAATGGGACATAGACAGAAACCAACACGCATGGCTGTTGATGGTGTCTAGGAGACTTGGAGAATACCCAGCTGGGGGCCTGCCCTGGCCAGGTGGGATCAAGAAAGACATCACTGAGCATGGACCGCATGCACGGGGCTTTGCAGGTGAGCAGGTCACATCTGTGCACAGCGGGAGAAGAGCAACCCTGGACACAGAGAACCGTGTGTAGAAAGGAGTGTTCTTGGTGAGGATGCAAGGCTTCCCCTGACCAGCTTTAAACTAGCTTTCCTGGTTGTTTTTATATGTCCTGTTTATTTTGAAGGTTAGTGTTGGGTGTCTGTCCCTCTGACCCCCAACTAGAATGTAAATGGCATGAGAATAGGGACTCTGACCATCTGTTCCATGCCTGGGACCTGGTCAGTGCTCAGTCAGTCTTTGGTGACAGCCAGAGGACAGAAAACTCCCTGACAGGTAGATTTATTCATTCATTCATTCATTCATTCATTTTTTGAGACAGAGTCTCTCTTTGTCACCAGGCTAGAGTGCAGTGGCGTAATCTCAGCTCACTGCAACCTCCGCCTCCCAGATTCAAGCAATTGTCCTGCCTCAGCCTCCCGAATAGCTGGGATTACAGGTGCTCGCCACCACACCCAGCTAATTTTTTTTTTTTTGTATTTTTAGTAGAGATGGAATTTCACCATGTTGCCCAAGATGGTCTCGATCTCCTGACCTCATGATCCACCCACCTTGGCCTCCCAGAGTGCTGGGAGCCACTGTGTCCAGCTTGCGGTTTTATTAATACAAGCTTCCTAGCCTGAATCACTGCTGTAGATGCAGGTCACACCTCCTCCCGGGAGCCTTCCCTGATTACCTGTGAAGCTGCTCACTCTCCCCTGCCTTCCTGCTGTAGCTGTGGAGGAGGAATCCACTCACCCTGGAGCGTCCACTTCTGAGCCCTGGCTGGCAGGGCTCACCCCTTTTGCACCTCTGCAGCCCAGCAGCGCCTAACAGAGTTGAGGCTCCTCCCACCTGTCAAAGTGGCCTTCTCCCAAGTTCCATCCTTGACCCTTGACTCAAAGTTAACAACTGAGCAGGCGGAGGGCCAGGGAGATAATGTAATGTGTGATCAGCTGCGTGATTTTTTCCCATGCTGTGGGCTTGCTGGCACACACAAAGAAGTGGATAAACTAGCTGTTCTCACCCAGCCAGCCATGCTAGGCTTCCGGGGAATCTGAGTGTGTTCCCATCTGCATACAAACATGCTTGAATATGCCAAGACGCGGGGACTTTGGGAGCTGTGGTGATCTGGCGAGACCAGCACCTGTCTCTGGTCACTCAGAGTCACATCTGTTTGAAATCACTGCTGGCCAAACACATCATGGGCCAGATCAGGTCTGTGGAGGGCTATGTGCGACCCCTTAGCTGTGTCTCCAGAATCCCACTGAGTGGTCTGATCTGCTCTCCAGGCTTTCATGCATGTGCTGATAGCTGTGTCCCGGCACCCCAGGACACACCTGTCCCTGGCGCCAGGCCTCTGACTCCAGCTGCCTGCTGGCTGCCTTCGCCTGAATCCCTCATAAGTACCTGGTCCAGCTCACCCCGGTCTGAAAGGAGTCACTCGTCTCTATCCTTTGTGGGATGCTGGCAGTTCTGGTTGCATGGAACAGATTCTCTTCAGCTGCTTTAAGGAAAAGGGATTTGTTGCACAGCTTTGTGTGGAATGAGCTGGAAGGCCCAGCACGGATGCAGCCGCGAGTGTGAGTTCTCTCACGGCCTCGCCACTGAGTGGAGGTCTCTGCTCCTGGCCTGTGCTCTGCCCTCTTCCCTGCTTTCTTTTAGTCTTCAGTCCCCACCTAGGCAAGATCCAGTGTAATTATCAGAGCTAATTACCAGGGATGGGCTGCCCTGGGGAGTTGGCATAGCTTCCCTCTCTCCTACCCACCCCACCTATGAGGAACTGCCCAGAGCGGCCTCTCTGAGCAGGCAGTGCCCACTGAAGAGGGAGCTGGAATCACCAGGTGCTGTGGTTGGCACAGCCAGGCCCCACGGCCACCTGCTCCTTGTCCTGCATTCTTCACATGGTGGGTGCCATCTCTAGTCCATGCTGGGGAACTTTGAGGCCTCCTGGCCTTCACTGTGGACACCGTCATACACCAGATCTGCGCAGTCCCATCTGAACCGTCTGTCCCTCCTGTCTCTTCTGGCTGCGGCAAGCTGTCGACTTGTCTTCCTGCTTCAAACCCGCCACCTCTCAGCTGCAAAGCCAGTTGTCCATATGCCCCTCTGTCTACACTTCTCAGGGGCTTCCTTCCACCTACAGGATAGACCACCCACCTGAGGGTGGGGCACGCAGCCCTCCTAGGCCTCGCCTCTGTCTGTCTCATCAGCCTCAGCTCTTGCTGCCCACCAGCTCACATGCTGCATCGCACAGAGAGCTGCTCTAACATGCTCAAATCAACTGCTCTTTTATGCCCTGTGCTCTTATTCCTGGGCAGCCACTCCTGCTGGCAGTCTCCGTTTCTCCCTTAAAACTCCTGCTGATCCCCTGAGACAGAGTATAGGCGTCTACCTCCTTTACTCCCTCAAAGCTACCTGGCTTGCACGCCCTTGTACACCCAGAATGGCCTCTTCAGATGTCTGTTATTACTGTCGCCTGTGTCGTTATCTCTTTATATGCCTCTCTCACCCACTGTGAGCTCTTGAAGGCAGAAAGTGGTTCTTAACTTAGCATTGCATTTCCAGTATCAAACTCAGTATCTGGTACATTGTAGCTGCAAAGCAAATACTTGACAAATGAATGAGTGCTCAGTATACCTGAGGCACCAGGTGAGTATGTGTATGTCGGCCAATTAAGAATGAAGACCATGGCTGGGCGCGGTGACTCACACCAGCACTTTGGGAGGCCAAGGTGGGTGGATCACCTGAGGTCAAGAGTTTGAGAACAGCCTGGCCAACATGGTGAAACCTCGTCTCTACTAAAAATACAAAAAATGCCAGATATAGTGGCAGGTGCCTGTAATCCCAGCTACTCTGGAGCCTAGGCGGGGAGAATTGCTTGAAGCCGGGAGGCAGAGGTTGCAGTGAGCCAAGATTGCACTACTGCACTCCAGCCTGGGCAACAAGAGTGAAACTGCTCAAAACAAACAAACAAACAAACAAAAAAACAAAGACCATGAAATGCTGAAAAATCCATATGGAGTTGGATGTGGTGGCTCACGCCTGTAATCCCAGCACTTTGGGAGTCTGAGGCGGACGGATCACGAGGTCAAGAGAGCAAGACCATCCTGGCCAACATGGTGAAACCCCGTCTCTACTAAAAATACAAAAATTAGCTGGGCGTGGTAGCGTGCGCCTGTGGTCCCAGCTACCCGGGAGGCTGAGGCAGGAGAATTGCTTGAACCCCGGGAGGCGGAGGTTACAGTGAGCCGAGATCCCACCACTGCACTCCAGCCTGGTGACAGAGCGAGACTGTCTCAAAAAAAAGGGGGAATTCTGCAACACGTGACAACACGGGTGAACCTCAAGGACATTGACGTCGTGCTGTGTGAAATAAGCGAGGCACAGAAAGATAGATACTGCGTGATTCCTCTTATACAAAGTACCTGAAATAGTCTAACTCCTAGAATGAAAGAGTAGAAATGGTGGCTGCCAGGGACTGGAGGGAGGGGCATGGGGAGTTACTGGTCACTGGGCATACAGTTGCGATGAAGCAGGATAAATGTGTTTGAGAGATCTCGCGTGCCACATTGCACCTATAATCAACAGTACTGTAGCGTACACTTAAAAATGTGTTAATGCCAGGCACAGTGGCTCACACCTATAGTCTCAGCACTTTGGGAGGCAGAGGCAGGTGGATTGCTTGAGCCCAGGAGTTTGAGACCACCCTAGGCAACATGAAAACCCTGTCTCTACAAAAGTAAAAAAATTAGCTGGGTGTGTTGGCATGCACCTATAGTCCCAGCTTCTTGGGATGCTGAGGCAGGAGGATGGCTTGAGTCTGGGAGATAGGAGGAGGCACTGAGCCAAGATTACACCCCTGTACTCCAGCCTTGATGACAGGGAGAGACCCTGTCTCATTTAAAAGAAAAATGTGTTAAGAGGGTGGATCACATGTTAAGTGTCCTTATCAGAAAATAAAATATATATGGTCACCACCTGGTGTCGAACGTGGCTGTGCCTGGTGCTCCCCTAGCACCACTTTTTTTTTTTTTAAGACAGAGTCTCACTCTGTCGCCCAGGCTGGAGTGCAGTGGTGTGATCTCGGCTCACTGCAACCTCTGTCCCTTGGATTCAAGTGATTCTCCTACCTCAGCCTCGCGTGTAGCTGGGATTATAGGCACCCATCACCATGCCTGGCTAATTTTTGTATTTTTAGTAGAGATGGGGTTTCACCATGTTGGCCAGGCTGGTCTCGAATTCCTGACCTTAGGTGATCCACTCACCTTGGCCTCTCAAAGTGCTGGGATTAAAGGCATGAGCCACCACACCCAGCCCAAGCATCGTTATTTGTAAGACCCTGCCTGTGGGAGATGGGGCTGGAGAGGCAGGGTCCCATCAGAGGGTTCCACTTGCAGATGCAGAGGTAGGTAGGGCAAACCAAACGCCCCACAGAAAGAATGCAAAGTCTGATTGAAGCACAAAATTCTATTCTTGAGTCCCCTTCCCTTTAGTGCATAAACAAAATGGTTAAGAACCCAGGCCTAAAATCAGACAGAATCGGCTCAAGTCCTGATTTTGCTGCATGTTAGTTTCTTTGCCTTTAAAATGCGAGTTGTGCGAGGACTGTATACGAAAAAGGAGGTGTGGGAAGCAGAAGGAAGAGCACCCGTGACCCTGGGTTTCAGCTAAGCTGGGGAGCACCTCTAGCCCCAAGGGGCTGAGAGTAGCAGGGAGAAAGGCAACAGGAAAGACTGTAAGGTGTTAAGAGTTCTTTCTAGAAGATAGACCTGAGGCCGGGATGGAGACAAGGAAGAATGCTTTGAAGGTGAATTGCCTTGAATGGGTGTGACAGTTGCAGATGCAAGTGTTATTCTGAATCAGGAACTTTGTCATTGCCTTTGAGGACCCTTGGTGATATAATTTGTAGATTATTTAAAGGGTTTGAAATATAAAAGAAGCCGCACTTCTGGAACATTAGTAAATAACAGAGGGATTACCAGTGTGAATAGGCAGCCCCATGGTCACTGAAGTTAAACAGCCCAAGGCTGTCACTTAGCTTGGCCAGGGAGCTCTCTGAAATTTCTATATCTTTTTTTTGAGATGGAGTTTCACTCTCGTTGCCCAAGCTGGAGTGCAGTGGCGCGATCTTGGCTCACTGCAACCTCTACCTCTACCTTCAAGCGATTCTCCTGCCTCAGCCTCCTGAGTAGCTGGGACTATAGGCACGTGCCACCACGCCTGGCTAATTTTTTGTATTTTTAGTAGAGATGGGATTTCATCATGTTGGCCAGGCTGGTCTCGAACTCTTGACCTCATGATCTGCCCACCTCAGCCTCCTAAAGTGCTGGGATTGCAGGCATGAGCCACCGCACCCAGCCTGAAATTTCTAGATCTAAGAAAGAATTTGTAACTTCTATTTGCCCTTCGGTTATTTTACAATCCTTATGTTTCAATCTTTTTTCCTAATTTTAACTTAGACTCCAAGCTCGATCCATGATCCATTTCCTTTCCCCATCCTCAATATAGCCACATGAACACAATATTCTGTAAAAAAACAGAAACAAAAAAGAGCTAAGACCAGAAGAAACTGGAATATACATTTTAAAAATTGGCACCCGGAGAATAAATCTTTCTCGGAATTTTCTTAAAGCATTTTTTCCTTGAAAAGAAAGCCAAACCCTAAAGTAAAACACACGCGGTTGTAAATAAACAAAAACCTCACATATCTAGAATTTAGTTTTTTTCCAAGACGAGCTAACATTTTGCTCTTTCTGGGTTTCCTAATTGCACATTTCATTCTGCCCGAATCCTCATTATGGGAGGAATGGGCAGACCCATCTTGCGGCTCCAGGGTTTCCGTGGGCGGTGAAGTATGTGCCTGGTGGTTTCGGAAGCCCTGGCTCTTGTTCATTTCACCAAAAGCAGCACATCTTTAAAAATGAAAATTTCCAGGCTCTTATCCCCTAAAACAACCTTGTGGGCATAGATGATTTTGATTCTTATGGGCCCACAGAATGTCTCACAGCCTTAAAAATGTCATCAGGCACTCCCCTGCGCAGCAGTGGCTGGTGATGTGTGTCCCATGGGTGGAACAGCTGAGGAACGGCGGTACCAAGGTGGTGTTTCTAACCTTTATTGCATTTCTTATTTGCTGACAGCCTAATCCCTCGCAGTCCTGCAGTCTGTTGATTCATGTTAATTTCTTCTCATTAGACTGGTCTCTAGACTGTGGCTGTGTATTGAACGATGTTGGTCTCTGTGATACAATTCAGGGCTTGCTTCAGTCAAAACTCCCACCATGGGCTGGGCGCAGTGGCTCACACCTGTAATCCCAGCACTTTGGGAGGCCGAGGCAGGTGGATCACCTGAGGTCAGGAGTTCAAGACCAGCCTGGCCAACATGGTGAAACTCCGTCTCTACTAAAAATACAAAAATTAGCCCAGCATGCTGGCAGCCACCTGTAATCCCAGCTACTTGGGAGACTGAGGCAGGAGAATCACTTGAACCCGGGAGGTGGAGGTGGCAGTGAGCTGAGATCACGGAATTGCACTCCAGCCTGGGCGACAGAGGGAGATTCCATCTCAAGAAAGGAGAAAAAAAAAAAAAACTCCCACGTGGCTGCCACCCTCTGGGTTGTTGCAGCCAGAGAAGCCAGTTCTCCACCATGCGGCATTTCCTCTGGCCTTCTGGAATCAAGCATCACCTTCTTTCCTCTGCCCTGTGGTCACTTACAGGTGCAGCCTTAGGCCCACCTCTTGCTGGCCATCCATTCTCCACCAAGGCCTGCCCCTGCCTCCACATGGGCCCCACGCGTGTTCTAGGTCCTTTCCTGAGCGTTTAAGCCAGCCAAACCAAATCATAGAGCCACAGCATCTTAAGCTGGAAAAAAATATTAGGAATTTTCTAGGCCAGCCCTTTGTGTTTTCAGGGAAGGAAATTTTGGTCCACAAAAAGCTCAGCGGTAAAGGTGACATTGAAACTGATTGCAGAACTGAAAAGAGAATCCATGATTTGATGGGATGGATTGTAGTCGGTCTAGTTAATCAGAATTGCCACTCCCATTATGTGTGTCAGGTGACTCTTGTTCCGCCTGAACTCTCAATTATAAGTCACTTGAACCAGCATCAATACAATCTATTAAAAATCAACCTTCAAATGGTTCTGTGGAAAAATGGATGGTATTATGACACTGCAGTCTTACGACCTGTGTTAGCCCTGCTGATACTTACTGCATGTCAATGTCCAAAACCACAAACCTCCATGTCCCCAGTTTGGGCTTGGTAGCCTGAGGAGGTGCAGGTTATGAGTGTGATAAGGTGCAGGTTATGGTGTCTTGCGGCAACTTGATACTCAAGGTCATAGAATTTCATTTTCTTCCTCTGACGATTTCTGAAATAAAATGAACTTAGAAGGGCCCTGAAATGGACATGAAACATATATTTTGTTTGTTTTTGCCATCAGCTCATCCTCTGTTAGGGACAGTATTACATACAGTAAGATCGGTAACATTTATGTGCAGAAGGCTATCTGCTAGGTTTTTAGAATGTGTGGGATTCTGTGGATGTGGTGCAGAGAGTTAAGGGAGACTTCAGTAGTTGTATCTACCTTTGATCATTACCTGAGTTGACCCTTTTGGCTGTTTATTAAATCGCAGTTTTACTTCTGTGACACCTATGCCTGTGGAATGTGTGGTTCCTTGGCTGAGATTATATTTGCAACATACACAGTACAGATTTTCTTTTTCCTTCTTTCTTTCTTTTTCTTTTTTTTTTTTTTTTCCTAAGACAGAGTCTCACTCTGTCGCCCAGGCTGGAGAGTAGTAGCGCAATTTTGGCTTACTGCAACCTCCACCTCCTAGGCTCAAGAATTCTCCCACCTCAGTCTCCCAAGTAGCTGGGATTACAGGCGCCTGCTAACACGCCAACCTAATTTTTATTTTTTCATTTTTTAGTAGAGACATCGTTTTGCCGTGTTGGCCAGGCTGGTCTCAAACTCCTGACCTCAAGTGATCTGCCTGCCTTGGCCTCCCAAAGTGCTAGGATTACTGGCGTGAGCCACCGTGCCTTGCTAGAGTTTCTTAACTCCGTTGATAATGTCTCTTCCTTCTGGGCAAAGTGTAAAATCACCACAGTGGATATGCAGGTGTTCCAGCGTTTACTCCGTTTTGTCTTCCAGGCTGTGTGGCTACCCTCCTTTTTATGATGAAAATGACTCCAAACTCTTTGAGCAGATCCTCAAGGCGGAATATGAGTTTGACTCTCCCTACTGGGATGACATCTCCGACTCTGGTAGGTCTCCCATAGGCAGCTCCCAGTGGGCGGCCCCTGCGACACTTACACCCAGACCACGTGACCCTGATAGACCCAGGGGACCCTGGGGGGCTCAGGACTGTCCTGAGGGTCCTGTCTTGGTTGGCTGCTATAACAAGATACCATAGACTGGGTGGCTTAAACAGCAAACATTTATTTCTTGCAGCCCTGGAGGCTGGGAAGTCTAAGATCAAGTCACCAGCACATTGAGTATCTGGTGAGGGCCCACTTTCTGGTTCATAGACTGCTGTCTTCTCACTGTGTCCTTCTTACCATGTCCTCACATGGCAAAAGGGACAAGAGGCTCTCTCAAGTCTCTTTGATAAGGGCACTAATCTCATTCATGAGGCTGCACCCTCATAAGCTGATTACCCCTGAAAGGTCCAGTCTCCAAATACCATCACACAGTTTGGGATTTCAGCATATGAACTGTGGGCGTTTAACACACTCACGGCACATAGTTCATAGCAGCTCTCAGGAAGCTTCATGAGTTACATACTTGGGTTTGACTTGCAAAGAAAGAGAGCAAGGTTGGGACATCTGGCTTGAGCCATGCTGAGAGATGGGGACCCACTCATCCACCTCTCCTAGCCATGGAGTTCTGGGTGCTTCAGGAGTAAAACAATAGTAGCTAACATTTATTGAGCTCTGACTGTGTGCTCAGCACAAGTTAGCACTATTTGTGTGCTGACTCAGTCAGTCCTCAGGATACCTGTCAGGCGAGTATTACTATTATCCCTGTTTGACAGATGAGGAAACTGAGGCCCCAGAAGATGAAATAACTCGACCAAAATCATACAGCTAGTAAGTGGCAGAGCCGGGATTTGAAATGCCACACTGAAACGTTCCTAGGGAAATTCGCTGTTCCTTCTTCGGCCATAAAGATCAAAATCAAGGCCTATAGAAATTAATGAAATCTCTCTGAGCCTCAGTTTCCTCACTGGTGAAATGAGGCTGGTAATAATATTGCATCTGCCATAGAGCGTAGCAGAAGGATGAATTGAGATCATGAATGGGACAATGTGTTATAGTCTCCATGAGCTATTAAAGAGAGCATTTTATTATTTATGTTATTTCCTCCTACGTGGAAATGCCTTGGTTTCATCTTCAGTCTCCGAAAACGTGGGCCCAGAGTATAGTTCTACAAGGCTTGCAGGAAAGAGCCTCATGGGAAATACGTTCCTTCTGAGCTCAGAAGAGCACGGCCTTCCTCCAGAAGCCCAGTCCTGTGGGCAGTGAGGGGCCACACCGTGCAGTGCAGCAGATTTTGGACCTGACCATGATGTCATCAGTTCTGCCACTGGCCCCTCCCTTTCCCAGGGTCCTGCTTCTGGGCCGTGCCCTCTCCTGGGCTGCCAGCCACTCCCCACTTCCCCCAGCAGGGCACAGCTCCCTGCATCATCGTTTCCTGCTCCAGGGTTTATAGTAGCCAGAGTACACCACACATGTGCTTTCTGGGGACTTGGTATTCACAGAGCCTAGCCCAGAACCTGGAGGGCTGAGCAGGTGCTTGGCAGGTTTAATTGAATTAGCCACATCTAACACATGGAGATCATGTCACCAAACAGTTTTCTAAGGCAATGGTGGACTCATGAGAGGCGCATGATTACCAAGATATTTCCTCTCTTCTCTCAGCCTGCATATCACTAACCACTGTAGATAAGGGCCTTGGAGCTGGCAGTCAGGGTCCCAGGCTGCCTCCTCACTACTGGGTCACCCTGGAGTGCCAAGCCCTGGCTTTCCTTTCCTCACATGCTGGTGCCTTTGTGTCCAAGGTACAGCAGGCTCTGGAGGGCTGGTCTCATCTTTCTCATGTTACACACGATCTTCCTGAAGACCTGGTGGGATCATATCGTCCCATCTCAAGCCGCAAAGTGATTCCTTCTCTTGTGCCTTCTTTTTGAACAGCAAAAGACTTCATTCGGAACCTGATGGAGAAGGACCCGAATAAAAGATACACATGTGAGCAGGCAGCTCGGCACCCATGGTAAGGAAAAGCACCCGCTCGGCAGACCGTGCCATTTATTGCCACCCAGAGGGGCACAAAATTTCTTGTTGGCTGTTCTTGTTTATGAAATCCACACAGGATTGTTATGAATTTCATCTCATTCTGGCCAGTGACTTTCCTCCTCTCCCCAAGTCAACATTTGAACTCTTACGCCCTCAGGACACAGCTTCTGGAAGCACTCATGAGAAGTGTGTTTTAGTCCCTTTCCACACTGCTGATAAAGACATACCCGAGGTTAGGCGTCCTGGCTCATGCCTATAATCCCAGCACTTTGGGAGGCCGAGGCAGGTGGATCACCTGAGGTCAGGAGTTCAAGACTAGCCTGGCTAACATGCTGAAACCCTGTTTCTACTAAAAATACAAAAAATTAGCCAGGCATGGTGACGTGTACCTGTAATCCCAGCTACTCGGGAGGCTGAGGCAGGAGAATCGCTTGAACCCGGGAGGCAGAGGTTGCAGTGAGCTGAGATTGCACCATTGCTCTCCAGCTTGGGCACCAAGAGCAGAACTCCGTCTCAAAAAGAAAAAAAAAAGATACCTAAGACTGGGCAATTTACAAAAGAAGGAGGTTTCGTTGAACTCACAGTTCCACGTGGCTGGGGAGGCCTCAGAATCATGGTGGAAGGCAAGGAGGAGCAAGTCATATCTTACATGGATGGCAGCAGGCAAAGGGAGAGAGCTTCTGCAGGGGAACTCCTCTTTATAAAACCATCAGATCTCGTGAGAGACTTATTCACGCTCACAAGAACAGCATGAGGAAGACTTGCCTCCATGATTCAGTTACCTCCCCCGGGACCCTCCCCCAACACATGGGAATTCAAGATGAGATTTGGGTGGGGACACAGCCAAACCATATCGGTATGCAAAGATCGCTGCTTCTGCATTTTACAGAAAGTCGTTAGAAATATTGAAGGTAATCGCCGGATGAGGCATTAGGATCGGAGTTTTATTCCTTGAGTTTATTACTCAGTAGTTAAATGAATTGAAGTTACATATTTTTTCCTTTTAAGATGCTCTTCGAATTTGTGTTTCTTCAGCTCTAGAGGGACTAATTGATAGCTGATAGCATTCTACACATTTTCAGCAGTGGCCGTGAGACTACCTTGCCTTGTGACACTAATTTAGAAACCAGCTTCGCTATCAGCTGGCTGCGATGCTAGGTTTACACTTGACTTTTTGAGCCTCAGTTTCCTTGTTGTTAAAACGAGAATAACAATACCTAATCTGCAGGGCTGACATAAGAAATAATGGAGCTAATTCCAGGCTGGTCTTGAACTCCTGACCTCAGGTGATGTTGAGGATTTAGCACAGAAACTCTCTGGTCCATCAGATATGCTTAGTTAATTGTAGCAGTTGTTTTGTTTGTTTTGTTTTGGTTTTTGAAATGGAGTCTCTGTCGCCCACGCTGGAGTGCAGTGGCGCAGTCTCGGCTCACTGCAGCCGCCACCTCCTGGGTTCAAGGGATTCTCCTGCCTCAGCTACCAAGTAGCTGTGATGAACAGGCACCCACCACCATGCCCAGCTAATTTTTTATATTTTTAGTAAAGACAGAGTTTCACCATGTTGGCCAGGGTGGTCTCGAACTCCGGACCTCAGGTGATCCGCCCACCTTGGCCTCCCAAAGTGCTGGGATTATAGGCCTGAGCCACCATGCCTGGCCTGTAGTGATTGTTATGTAAGCACCCCGAGCCTCCATTGTGAAACAAATGTCGAGAGTCGTAAAATACCAAAGATAATGAAAATAAGGACGGAACCTTGAGGTCAGGAGAAAATCCCCCAAAAAATCACTCCACAAACCATCCATCTTTGTCCCCCGTCAACCTCTGCAGCATTTCCCCCAGGGTCTTGTGGGCTGGTCAGCGTTCTAAAGGGGACCTGCTCACAATGTCCTGACCTCACTTCACAGTATTTCAGTGTATAACACCTGTCATTACTGAGTCTCTATTATACTCTAGACCCCGGGCTAATTGCTCTAATGTATTATCTTCTTTCTTTCGTTTATAATAACCCTGTGAAGTTTTATATTCATTTCAGAGATAGAGAGATAGGTGGGCATGGTGGTTCACATCTGTAATCCCAGCACTTTGGGAGGCCAAGGCAGGTGGGTCACTTGAGGTTAGGAGTTTGAGACCAGCCTGGCCAACATGGTGAAACCCCATGTCTACTAAAATTACAAAAAGCCAGGCATGGTGGCGTGCGCCTGTAGTCCCAGCTACTCAAGAGACTGAGGCCTGGAAATTACTTGAACCCAGGAGGGTAAGGTTGCGCTGAGCCAAGATGGCACCACTGCACCCAGCCTGGGTGGGAGAGCCAGACTCCATCTCAAAAAAAAAAAAAAAGATAAATTAACTTAGCCGAGACTACACAGCTAGCTGATAGCAAAGCAGGATTCCATCCAGAACTGTCTGATTGCAAAGTGAATTCTCTTCACCATCACACTGGAAGGAGAAGAAAAGGGGAAGAAAGGAGAGAGTTGGGGGAGAAGGAAAGAATGATCTGAAGAAGTGAACAGTCGTGACTGTGTATCATCTTGATTTTGTTTAAGTCACTTTAGACAGTAGTCAAAGTATGTGATGATAAAGATACTGAAGGTTTTCTTACTTGATAAATAATAGGCCTTTAAAGCTGTAAGACTTTTGAGATTATCTTACAGAGAAGAAAATGACCTCAATAAAAAAGGGAGCTGTGACCCTAGTGGGTTTTACCATCCATACTTGCTCTGTGGAAGGCAGGAAAAAGGCCTGTTCACACCTGCCCTCTCCTTCACCAAACGTTTTGGAAAAAACAAGGTCGGGAGAGGTCATTTTTCCCAAGGAGGCTGGGAGAGGGCACAGTGGGCTCAGCAGGAGGTGGTGCCCACGCTGAGTGCCACACCATGAGAAGCCTTCCCCCAGACCAGCAGGAAGAGGAGGGGATTCCAGGCAGACAGGCACCTGCGCCTGTAACACAGGAGCTGAATGCTGCACGTGCGTTCATGGTCATGAGCCCTCGGTATTCCAGAGAAGGAGAGGACGGAGGACGCAGGAGATGAGACTAGGAAGGAAGGCAGGAACTAGCAGGCAGGGCAGGGTCCTGGCGTCAGCACTCATTACCTGTGTGGATGAGCTCCCAAGCCCTTTGGGACGCCCCTGTAGAATTGGATCATGAATAACAATAATACAGACCCCGCAGGACATTTCAAAGGGTTACGTGAGATAATACATGTGATGAGGAAGAAGGGTTACACCTGACACATCTGTGATACATCCAGGTTGCCATTAATTTATGACTCTCCCAAGGAATTTGTACCTTTCCCTTCAGGCATTGGGGTCCCTAACGTCTCTTAGGCGGGGTGCTCAGGTTTGATTTTAGAAAACCCAATCTGGCAGGAGATGAGGGGTGGGAGTGTGGCCGCAAGATGTGGTCTAGAGGTGGGAAGGGGGCTGGGCCAGAGGAGGGTGACGGTGGACTGTGCCTGGGCAACATGGCAGGGATGGGGTGGGGCAGGGAGGAATGTGAGTAACTGTCAAGGGGCTGAGAAGCCATGGGCATTGGGCAGAGCAGTGGCAGGGTGAGGTGAGGAAGAGTAAAGGTGTAGGATTATTCGCAGGTTTCCAGCTTAAGGGACAGGGGCGATGATTGTGCTGGGTGCAGGCTTGGAGGAGTGAGTTCCGCCTGGGGCACGCTGGACCGGAGGTGCTGGGAGTCATCTCGATGGAGAGCCGTGGTGAGCACTCTGCTGAATGAGTCCGGAGTCCAGGAAGAGGTCAAGCTAGAGACAAAGGCTTCAGGGTCATCAGCCCATGTTGCATCGCAAGATGTCATAGCCTGTGAGCCTATCTGTGAATGCCTTCATTCAGAGGCGACTTTTTCCCAGTGCTTTATCATTTTTACAGTACATTTTAAACCCCCCAAGAAGTCAAACCCTAGAAAAGGATGAAAACTAACCCAGGCATCGCTGAAACTCTCTGCTTGCTTACATTGATGATATACTTGTCTCTTTTTTGTAAAATTGCCCGGGCAAAGGAGAACACAGATTCAGCAGAGAGCTGGCAGAAAGTGGAGTCATTCCTCCAGGGTGGGGGGTGCCCACCTCATCAGCAGCAACACTCTGGAAGCTGTGGTCTCTGCACATCCCTGACACCCCGAGAGCATCATCTCTTACTCCATACTTGTTCTTCTGACTTCATCAGGGCCATGCAGGGTGAGGGAGGCCTTGGCAATCACAGACACCTTCCTTAGCCCTAAAACAAATCACTCCGGACAGGAGAGGGCTCTTTTCAAAGCTCCCCTGTGGAAGACAGCTGGCCTCTTAGCAGATGGTTCCTGCCTCTTTCACTGAGGATGGCCATTCTCTCTGTGGTGTGTGCTCAGGCCCCAACAGGCTGCCGACTGATGACCACAGTGTGGGGAACATCCAGGGTCAGGATGGGAACCCAGGCCCCATTCCAGGGCGGCGCTGGCCAGAGCTCATTCCTCCAGCTCAGTGGTTCTGAGTATCCACCTCTACACTCATTGATAAACAAGCCGAAGTGATGAGAAAGAGACAGAGATTAATTTGTTTTAAGGATTTAGTCTGCTTCACACAATTGTGGGGACCACAAATCCAAAATTTGCGGGTCGAGCACGGTGGCTCATGCCTGTAATCCCAGCACTTTGGGAGGCTGAGGCGGGTGGGTCATGAGGTCGGGAGTTTGAGACCAGCCTGACCAACATGGTGAAACCTCATCTCTACTAAAAATACAAAAAATTAGCCGGGCATGGTTGTGCATGCCTGTAATCCCAGCTACTCAGGAAGCCGAGGCAGGAGAATCGCTTGAACCCAGGAGGCAGAGGTTGCAGTCAGCTGAGATTGCACCATTGTACTCCCGACTGGGCAGCAAGAGCAAAACTCCATCTCAAAAAAAAAAAAAAGAAAAAATAATTTGCAGGGCAGGCCAGCAGAGACCCAGGGAAGAGCTGATATTGCAGCTCAAGTCCAAAGGCAGACGGAGACAGCAGTCCCTTTTCCTGTTTTTCGTGAAGGCCGTCAACTGATTGGACAAGGCTCACCCATGGCGTGGCCTCTAGTCGGTTTCACTCAAAGTCTACTGATTGAAATGTTCATCTCATCTAAAAAATACTTTCCTAGCAACATCAGGCTAGCCTTTGGCCAAATATCTGGGTACTGTGGGTGTAGCCAAGGAGCCACATTCACACTCCTGAATGTTCACTGAGACCCCTTCCCGTCTCCCAGGCTCTAGCCACTTGAGCTCCGGTTGGCCACAGGGATTGGGAGGTAGCCCAGGACTGGCCAGTGCTGTCTGGGATACATGTCAAGTGCCACCAAGCGCATCTTGAGCAGGTGGCTGGAAAAGTGCAGACTCAGAGCCATGAAGGTAGAAGAGACCACATACAAAACACAAAACCAGAAAAGGCAAGGCGAGATGAGGCTGATGGTCCATGAGCAGTGGGTAGTGAGACAGGCTGTAAAAGGTGTAGTCATGTAAATGCTGTCTGTGTTGTTCCGGTAGGTATTAAAATGAGAAAGCTGGCCGGGTGCAGTGACTCACACCTGTAATCCCAGCACTTTGGGAGGCCAAGGTGGGAGGATCACTGGAGGTCAGGAGTTCAAGACCAGCCTGGCCAACATGCTGAAACCCTATCTCTACTAAAAACACAAAAATCAGCCTGGCATAGCCGTGCATATCTGTAATCCTGGCTACTCGGGAGGCTGAGGCAGAAGAATCACTTGAACCCGGAGGTGAAGGTTACAGTGAGCCGAGATCGCTCCACTGCCCTCCAGCCTGGGTGACAGAGTAAGACTCTGTGTCAAAAAAAAAAAAAAAACAGAAAGCGAGGGAGACATGAATGAAGCGTGTTCGCCTATAGCATTGCCTACATGTGTGTATACAGATTTATAAAGCAGTCCTGCTGTATCAGAAGCATTGGTCAATTTCCAGGACAATCTGGGTGACCACTAGGATCCCTTCCAATGTCCAGACTCCATGGCTTGGGATTTGTTGGTGAAGCTTGCTGAAGTTAGTGACAGCATCAGCACTGTCCTGATGTTTCTGTTGCAAGTTTCCTAGCTTATCATGAGCAGGGGCATCGTTGTCATTGCACCTCGTACTGGAGGAGGGCCACGGTGTGCTATTGTGGCCCGAGGTGGCTGCCACTGCGGGAAGTCCGGGTAACACGTAGCCTGGGGGCCACCTTCTGCCTAGCTGGACTCCCACTGCTGCACAGCCCAGGACTGTGGGAAATGGACATGAAACATTCCTAACATAATTAGAAGCTTCTGTTTTCTTACATCTGGGTGCATGTAAACCCACAGATATAGTGTGGGACACAGAATACAGGTAGCAGGCCTCAGGCCATGGTGTCTGGGACCACACTGCGGACAGGCAGGTGGACCCCGAGGGCCGGAGCCTCCCCGACCCCCACACCAGCCTGTTTGCTTTGGAGCCTGGCTCTGCCCGCCAGTGCTGCTCAGCCCAAGGAATTCCAGACTTCCAACCGATTTGGCCTTGTCATTTCTAAGAAAGAGCTGGCCACTGCAAGCTTGGACTGGCATCCTTTCCTGAGGGTGTAGCCTTTCAACAGGGTCCAGGAGGAATCTCTGCCCTGGGATCTCCAGGAGAAAAAGCTTCGTAAAGATGTCTCCCGTTCTTTCATCCTCCTTGAGGCGTTACTCTTGTTTCCGATGTAGTTGGCCATTCAAATATTCTATTTCTGTTTCAGGAATATGTGTCTGGGAAGGAAGGCAGTTGACAGTTCTTGGAAATGGAAACCTGGTTCTCTTAAGCTATTTCCTGAGTGTCCTCTTGGCTGTGTGTTTTCAGCTCTGCTGGGAAAAGGTGGTGGAGAAAGAGTTGTTTTGAGCTGGGAACATTCGCCTGGATTCTAAACTTAGGCCAGTCTGGCACCAATTTAATATCGACTCTGTCCACCATGTCTGCAGTCCGGAAGGGAAAGAAAGTCTGGCTGGGATGCTTTCTCGTCTGAACACGCCTGAGCCGTGTACCTTTCATCTCCGGAAGTAGTTGGAAGGGATGGTTGTCGTGTCTGGGCTGTTTTGTGTCCAGGGCAGTCAGTGTCTGGGGACTGAGAGATTTCCTCCCTTGCCAGTTACCTTCCAGCCAGGAACGCTGGTCCCTGACTCTGATCCCCTTAACTTCTGCAAGATTCATGAAATTCTTTCTTAGGCATTAGACACCAGAATTGAATAGTTTGGTGCTAGAGGGAAGGGAAGAGAGAAGGATCAAAGACCAGGAAAGTTTGGTAGCAGAGCACAGCGGCTCTGGGGGAAAGCCAAGTGGCTGCCTGCAGGGAAAGGAGGTGGCAGTGGTCGAGAAGGAAGGCTGTGGTCCATGAGGGAAAAAAGAGCTGGGAGATCTCTGGGTAATTCTCAGCCTGGAGGTCGTGCACCCAGAGAGAAGGGGAAGCTGTAAGACCCAAGAAAGAGACAGCAGAGGGCAGAAGGAGTGGGAGGGAGGGTACTGTCAGGAGAGGAGGCCAGTAGCAAATGTACGTGCCTGTCTGCTCACAGCAGGTTCAGGAATCAGCTAGCGCTAAATCAAAGCTTACCCGGGGCTGCCAGGGTCCCAGGTGAATGCAGGGTGGATAACGTCCTTGAGGTTCTGAGAATTTCTAGGAGATGCAGGGGTGGAGGATACACCAGGCAGGGTTGAGTGGAGCTGGGCATCTTCTCACCCAGCACGGAGCAGGTGGGGAGCACAGGCTCACAGGTGTTGAGAGCAGAATGTGGCAGGCCTCAGCTGTGTTGAGATGAAGCTGAGAGCCCACGGATGTGAGTGTGGCCCTGGGGGCAGAGCCCCTGGGGAAGGCAGAGAGGAGGGACCTCAGGTCTGAGGAAGCTGGGAAGCAGGCTGGAAAGGGGTCTGGTGGTGAGACCAGCTGGGGAACAAGTGTGAGACCCCGGCGGTGGTGTATGGTGGCTCAAAAGCTTGTGTGGAGGCAGAGGGGGTGAGGGGAAGGGAGAAGGGCGGGAAATGTTGTCACTGTGGATTCTGATGTTACAGGAATTGGGGTCAAAGAAGGAAAAAATGAGAGCCAGCGAGCAGTCAACCAGGAGGGTGCTGGCAGGTCTGGGGAGGGCGCAGAGTGTAGAGGCTGGGATAGGACTTTGGGCTGAGGGCGGTAGAATAGGTGGGTTTAGAGAATGGCCAGGTGATGACATCAGCAGCCTGGAAGGGCAGGGGCCAGCCACCCCGTCACCAACCAAGCTTCAGCTCTCCTGAGGCTAGGGTGAGACTTCCCCTCGTGGGACGCAGTGTCAGGGCTAGGAAAGAGCACCTTTGCCTCTGTTTCAGGATTGCTGGTGACACGGCCCTCAACAAAAACATCCACGAGTCCGTCAGCGCCCAGATCCGGAAGAACTTCGCCAAGAGCAAATGGAGAGTAAGTCTGGGGCGTATGAAATTCCCTGTGGATTAACCCCCTCATGACACTGGCTCTCCAATGGGAGCAGTTCTGAAATCCCCAGAACCTCACCTGAATAATTTTGCTAATTTTAACCGCTTTAATAAAGACTTAGAGGGAATCTTCTGGTGCAAGAGGGATGGAGTGTGTGATGAAACACTTCCCCTCTGTGATAAGAAACAGCAATATCAGCTCTTCCTCAACTGCTGTTTCTCGGAAACTGGCCGGGTGCAGTGGCTCACACCTGTAATCCCAGCACTTTGGGAAGCTGAGGCAGGCAGATCATCAGGTCAGGAGTTCAAGACCAGCCTGGCCAACATAGTGAAACCCCGTCTCTACTAAAAATACAAAAAATTAGCCAGCTGTGGTGGCACGCATCTGTAATCCCAGCTACTTGAGAGGCTGAAGCAGGAGAATCACTTGAACCCGGGTGGTGGAGGTTGCAGTGAGCAGAGATTGTGCCACTGCACTCCAGCCTGGGTGACAGTGCCAGACTCCATCTCGGAAAAAAACAAAAAAAAAACAAAAAAAACAAAAAACAGGAAATCTTGAGTTGAGCTCATCAATGTTTTCTGATAAAAGTTTGACAGATTTAAATCATAGAGGTTTTTTTGTGATCATCTATTGATTACCTAACTTCCTAATCTATTGATTAGCTGACCTCCCCTCTGTGTTCCAGTCAGCATGAGTAATTCGGAGCTGGCTATTTTGCCATGAGGGCCAATGATGAAAGACAAGACCCTAACAAAATTAATTTCACTGGCTGGCCTGCTTTGTTCAGAGGAAATGCTATTATTAGGTTGGTGCAAAAGTAATTGCGGTTTCTTCCATTAAAAGTAATGGCAGGCTGGGCACAGTGGCTTAGACTTGTATCATGAGGTCAGGCGTTCCAGACCAGCCTGGCCAACACAGTGAAACCCCATCTCCACTAAAAATACAAAAATTAGCTAGGCATGGTGGAAGGCGCCTGTAATCCCAGCTACTCTGGAAGCTGAAGCAGGAGAATTTCTTGAACCTGGGAGGTGAAGGTTGCAGTGAGCCAAAATCGCACCACTGCCCTCCAGCCCAGGTGACAGTGCAAGACTTCGTCTCAAAAAAAAAAAAAAAGTCACAGCAAAAACTACATTACTTTTGCATCAGCCTAAATATTTCAGACAAAAGTACCAACAACAGGAAAATAAAAACTAATTTCAAATCTAACATTTTAAGGTATTATGCCTTTTATTCTAAAGGTCACATCTTTTAAATCACAGAATTGTTTACATTTATTCTATGTATTTATGATGTCAGAAGAAAACTATTTATAAGTCTCTAAAATATTTAGTTGGGGAAAGTGTTTAATAAATCAGGGCACTTTTGGAAGAAGGCACAACGTAAGTTTTCTTTCTTGGGTAGCACGAGAATGACTGAAGGAGTTTGAAATGCGTAGGCTAACGTGATGAGCGAGAATACACAGTTGGCGTCTTTTCTGATCATCTGAACTATTGGTCTGCTTTTTTCATTCCTGAAATTGCAGCAAGCGTTTAATGCCACGGCCGTCGTGAGACATATGAGGAAACTCCACCTTGGCAGCAGCTTGGACAGTTCAAATGCAAGTGTTTCGAGCAGCCTCAGTTTGACCAGCCAAAAAGACTGTGCGTATGTAGCAAAACCAGAATTCCTCAGCTGACTCTGAAGATGAGCCTGGGGTAGAGAGGAGGGAGCTGGCCTCTGCCGAGCACCTCTTTTTTGCCAGGCACTTTCTGTACTTAATCCCATCTAATGCGACCCTAGGACATTTCTTTAAATGTAAGCATTGGGCCAAAAGCAGTGGCTCACACCTGTCATCCCAACACTTTGGGAGGCCGAGGCCGGCAGACCATTTGAGTTCAGGAGTTTGAGACCAGCCTGACCAACATGGTGAAACCCCTATCTCTACTAAAATACAAAAATTAGCCAGGCGTGGTGTTGGGCGCCTGTAATCTCAGCTACTCAGGAGGCTGAGGGAGGAGAATCACTTGAATCCAGGAGGCGGAGTTTGCGGTGAGCCAAGATTGCACCACTGCACTCCAGCCTCGGCGACAGAGCGAGACTCCCTTTCAAAAAAAAAAAAAAAAAATCCTTGAACACTCACGGAACCCTAGGAATCACTATTTCCATTTACAGTTGAGAAATCCAGGGCTTGAGGTCCTCATAGCCATGACTGTCTGGATAAAGGCCTGGACTCCTTGTCTCTGTCCTTCCCTCTGATTCTCTGATTCACCTCTTGTCATGCAGTCACTCATGTGAGTTGAGGAAGGGACAGCAGAGCCTCAGGACAGCCTGCTGTCATTGACTTCTATAACATATATATTTTGGATGCAGACAGGTTGAGCTCATTTAGATGAAGTGCATCGACTTTGCAATTAAAGTAATGGTATTTCATTGTCCATATTTGCATGGACTATTCATCATCAAAGGCTCACATACACTCTCCTTATTTCTCTCCCCAACTCCTCCACTCTGTAGAAAGAATCTCCTCTTCGGCCCTTCCCGTGGGTCCGCTCCACATCAGAGCCGTGGCCCTGGTTTCCCTAGCCATGGAGCAGCCCTGCAGCCTGGTCTCACCCTGGGCATCATGCTCCTTCCCATTTGGCTCAGGAAAAGATTCTCTTCCTCTCCAAAGAATCTTCCCATCTCATTTGGGACCATCCAGCCCTTAAATTTTCCCAAGAAATTTCTGTGAGCATCCGCCTGGCACGTCATAGATTCACATTCTCCTTTCACCCTAAATCTTTTCTACCCCCTGGTCAAAGGGAAGCCTGAGATGGATCATTTCTTTACAGATTCATACACTGGCATTGACAGCGAAGCCCACTGAGGTCATTCCTTTTATGGGTCTCCCTGTGTCTGAGCACACAGATTCCCTGGGGGGCTGCACCAAGGGGCTCGGTCATGTCAGAGCCTCCCATGTGAAGGCTTCTGATGCCTACACATCCTCTGGGGAGGGCGTTAGTGCAGCCCGTGAGGAACTCCATCAGCCCAGGGGACTGCTGAGTTCACACAGGAATACGTGAACATCCCTATTCTTCCTTTCCTTTCCTTTCTCCTTCCCTTTCATTTTCTTTCCCTCCTTTCTTTCCTCCCTCTTTTATTTCTTTTGTCTTTCTTTTCCTTCTTTCTTTCTCTCTTTTCTTCCTTTCTGTCCTTCCTTTTTTTTCTTTTCCCCCTCCCTCCCTCCTCATCTTTCCTGTCTTTCTTTCTTTCCTGTCTTCTCTTTCCTCCTTTCCTTTTTTCTTCCCTCCACTCCCCTCCCCACCTTCTCTCCTCTCCTCTTTCTCTCACTCTCTGTCGCACAGACTGGAGTGCAGTGGTGTGATCATGGCTCACCATTGCAACCTCAACCTCCTGGGCTCAAGCGATCCTCCTGCCTCATCTTCTCAAAGAGCTGGGACCGCAGGCATGTACTACCATGCCTGACTAATTTTTGTGTTTTTTTGTAGACCCAGGGTTGCCCCAGCTGGCCTGGAATTCCTGAGACTCAAGTGATCCGCCTACCTTGGCCTCCCAAAATGTTGAGATTACAAGCATGAGCCACCACACCCTTATTTCAGAGGGCTCTGTGTCACAAGATGCTTTCTAGCGAAGAGCACACACAACACACCAGGGGTAGAAAGGGAGTATCATTCTTTATTCCTTCTTAAAATACCTATGTTACAGATCTATTGTAAAAAGTGAACAATTTGTATGATGACACTACGTAGTCAGCACTAGCCTGGCGCCTGGTACATATTAAGAGCTGGAACCCTCATGTACCACAGTGGTGAAACCATGTCATTTTCAAATACAAAATAGTTCAAATTGTACCAAGCAAAGGAGAGAAGAGGTCTAAGAATAAAGCATTTTGAACATACCTCAGAGGCTTTCCCACAGGTAGGTAAAAACAGAGAGTCACATGGATAAAATTTGGGCCCCCCACCAGTCAGGCTCAGTGGCTCACACCTGTAATCCCAGCACTTTGGGAGGCTGAGGTGGGTGGATCACAAGGTCGGGAGCTCGAGACCAGCCTGGCCAACGTGGTGAAAACCCATCTCTCCTAAAAACACCAAAATTAGCCAGGTGTGGTGGCGAGTGCCTGTAATCCCAGCTACTTGGGAAGCTGAAGCAGGAGAATCACTTGAACCTGGGAGGCAGAGGTTACAGTGAGCCAAGATCGCGCCACTGCACTCCAGCCTGGGTGACAAGAGTGAAACTCCATCTTCAGGAAAAAAAAAAAAGTTTGTCCCCGCTACCCCCCATAACCCCAGCCCCTGTGATGCCTGGCGGTGGGAAGCGGGGTGAGAATTTGCCTCTGAAGCTCTGAAGTCCGCTTCTGCTGTTCCCTGCAGGTCTGGCACCTTCCACGCTCTGTAGTTTCATTTCTTCTTCGTCGGGGGTCTCAGGAGTTGGAGCCGAGCGGAGACCCAGGCCCACCACTGTGACGACAGTGCACTCTGGAAGCAAGTGACTGGCCCTGGAGGTGGGGCCCGGGGGCGGGGCCAGGGAAGGGGAGCCCCAGGGTGGCCAGTGCCGCAGGCGACTCCAGTGAGACCCCACCTTGCATGGTGCACTTCCTGCGTAGGACTGGAAGACCGAAGTTTTTTTATGGCCATATTTTATACTGCAATTCTGAAGTGTTCATTTCTCACAAACTGTACTGACTCGAGGGGCGCTGATTTCATAGGATCTGGTGCTGTATATACAAATCTTGCAAAGCTCGAACTGAATGGACCTTCTTCTTCCTCTCCCCCAACACCGTCCTTCCCACTCTTCTCAGTGTAGGTGACCGTCTATGGTGTGTTTTTTCATTCATGACAAAAAACGAGGTTTCAACTGGATTATTTAAATATTGGTAAATATTGTGCATTAGGGTTTGTTTTTCCTTCTAAGAAGTATGTCCTTTGACTCTGTCTCTCAGTTACATGACCTGTATCTTCTCCTCTTCAATAGTGGTTTTATGTTAACCTTTAAGAGATTTGTTTTTCCTCCAAGGAGAATTTTAAGGTATTTTTAAACATTCTAAGAAGAGGATCAGGAATCAGTCCCGAGGCTAAGAGTACACTTGACTCATGTTCTTTCTCTTTCTCTCCTTTTCCTTGGCGGGGGGGCAAGGCCCCTCCGTTCTGCGAATCTGTCTTGTCTGCAGGGGGCTTTGGTGGGATTCTGCACAAAGCCTTTGCTGGCAACCTATCCCACAGAACCCTCACCCACCAGAGACCCCAGAGGCCTCTTGCCATCAGCAGTCAGAAATAAAGAAGACCGCTCCCTCCCTGGAGACCCAGGGCTCAGCTTCACAGGCCAAACTTGCTGTAAGTGAGATGCCCACACTGCAGAGATGCAGGAGCGTCCCTTGCAGAAGGAACCAGCGAACCAGCTGCCATTTGGTTGAAAGTGGGCCCACACACAACCCTCACTTCTCACGAGAGGTAACAGATGAAAGCTCAGCTATGCGGTTCTCAAATTCATCTCTTTCTCTGTGGTTTTTAAAAAATGCGTTTCTAATCTTACCCTTCACATGGCTTCCAACACAAAGTTCTTTCTCCACATTGTTACCCTCATCTCACACGAATGTTTTCCAAGGGAAGGAAGGGAGGGAAGCGGCCTTGGGAAAGGATCCATTCCTGGTAGTAAGGAGAGGGGGCCTGCCAGGCTAAGAGGACTCGAGTCACCACAGCGGTGGCCAGAGACCACCTCCGCCAGACCCAGCCAGTGTCTGAAGGCCTCCCACTGATCTGATGAGTCTAAAATCAAAGATACACAGTGGTAGGGTCACCAAACTCCCCGGTTGCCCGAGACCGAAGGATTTCTGAGACTGTGGACATTTCATGCTAAAACCAGGACCATCCGGGGCAAACCAGGATGTTCACCCTTGTGGTGGGTAGGCGTGCAGGAGAGAGCCAGGCAGTGTACAGCCCAGGGAAAGCCATGTTTCAAGGAGGCTGTTCTGTACAGCCAGGCATGTGGCTTCAAGTGCCAGTCCTGCCAAGTGTCCCCCGCTCAGCCCTCAGGCCCATCCAATGCCTTGAGCCCACCAGGGTGTCCCAGCAGGTCTGCCTCATCACGGCCCAGCGACGCTGCTGGCTATGTCCTCACGTCCTCCTCCTGTGACTGGCCTGTCATGGGAAATCTTGTTGGTTGAGTCATCTTTGTCACTTCCACACCTTTGCCTGTGTCCAGGCTGAATGTTAAGTGATGCCCCCCCATCCTCCCTCCACACACACACGCAGTTATGAGGCACAGCAGCTCCATCCTGCTCCCTGAGAATGTCAGCGCAGGCATGGATGAGAGTAGTTGGGAAGACAGGCAGCTGGTCTACCCTGTCTCCGCACGCATCACAGGCGCTCCACTGCTTGGCAGGAATTCTGCATGGCATCTGCCACACATGCTCACGGAGTGAAAAATTAAACTGTCACTCATCAAAATCTGTAAAAAGCCTGGAAAAGTCTGTAAGATGACAACAGACCTAGTTCAGAATCAGGTGTCACCTGAATTGGCCATGCAGTGAATAAATATTGTAAGCAGTATTGGAGAAAACAGGCGTCTCTCCAGAGCTTCACCAGGTGGTTGCTCTCTAACACGTGTCCTGGAAACATTCGAGTTCATATAGTGCAAGACAGAAAGTAAGAGAAGGCTGCAAGCACTGAAAATGCACCTGATTCCGGGACCTAGGATGAGTGCATGAATAGTTACGAGTAGCCCTTTGTGCTATGTACAACCATTTGCATTCAGAAAGCAGCATGGGAAGCAAGTTCCATTATTGGTGATTGAAGTATTTTCAGGAGCTGATACATGCGCTGTCTGTTATATGCACTTAGTCTGAAAGTATCCCTTACCCAAAAAATGCAGAAGCCCTGAACAGTGGGCCGTGGTCCAGGTGCCCTCTCACTGCTCCAGTCAGTTCTTGGCCATACTTGGCCTGTCACACCCAAGGTCTCAACAGCATCATGTGAGGAAACGGTGACTGGTTCCGGCCCAAGAGTCGACTGCTGAGCATGACATCAGGAAGCCTGTACTGTCCTGATGCCACCAGGCTGGGGTTTATTTCCTGTGGTTTTAGAGGAGAGCCTTTGTGCTTTTGAGAGTGTTCTCATGGTAAAAAGATAGAGGTTGTCTTTGCCCGGCGCTGGGTATGAATTGTTTTATTATAAAACAGGAAGAGAACCTGGAATGTGCCTTTTTGAAGGTCTGACCAGTGGGGTCGTAGAGTCCCAGGACCCTCGCCAATGTCAGTTTCCACTCATGGCGGCTGAGCGCTTTGACATGCACCTAGGGTGCTGGCTGAGGCTAAGGGTGGATGCGTGGATCCCATCACAGGCTTCTTTCCTGAGCCCAGGTCCCTCGTTTGGTCTCTGTACCTTCTCAGAGCAAAGTGGATTCTGTTTTCCTCACTTGGAATAGTCATTGTTGAAGTGGTGGCTTGGAGTGGCCTTTCGCTCAGGTTCCCTGGCTTCCAGGACCTTCGTCTCATATGTGAGGCCATAGGAGGAATTTCCATTCATGGAGACATGCACTGAGCGGGGACCAGCCGGCCAGCAGCTTGGCCCTCTTTGCAGAGGTGGCTCTGGAGTCTGGGCAGCTCAGCTTCCCCGTGGTCTCACGGGTCCGGAGCCTCAGCATGAAGTGGTTCAAAGCAGTTAAGAGAGCTGAGGGGCAGGGCACATTCAGGGGAAGCGCAACGACCGCCAGAAGTCCTTGAGGAGAGACGGGGCTGCTGTGTTAGAGAAACAGCAGCCCCGGGCCTATGCATGGCTCTGGCACTGCGCAGTGGCTGGTTTTCACCTTTCCTCCCACCCCCGCCTCCCTGTAGGAGACAAGAAAACGTCATTCTCCTGCTTCAGGTCCCCTTTTGAAAGAAAGAGACTGTGGCGAAGCGTGCCATACAAAATCAAAAAAAGGAAGAGTGGCTTTGTGTTCTTCACCGTGGCCACAGTTCTGGTCACTTCTGGCATCTGGCCTTGAGAATGGGGTGCAGCCTCTGAGCCACCGCTGGCCTTGGGGAGAGTCCCACTCTCCAGCTAGCTCTTCATTTAGTGTCCAGGGCCCTAGCAGTCAGGACAGAGCAAAAGATGATGGCCACACTGGCCAAGGCTGGGCTCGTAGGAAACATCTGCAGTCGGATGAAAGGAATCTGGCCTGGGGAGCCCCGGACTCGGTTTACCTACCCCATATCATGTCATCCCACTCATCTGTCTACCCTAGTGTTCAGCATGACAGGGACACAAGCCAACAATACCAGGCACACGGGGTCGGGGGAGCCCAGGTAATCCCCTGTGGCCGGTGGATTGATCCTCTCCCCTGTGACATGACAGCTAACCCGATTATCCCACTGGATAATTTTCTGAGCATTTTTAAACAGAAAGGAAAGATGATATCCCAGTGTAGGTAGACATCATTTTTGAAAGCACCATGGCCCCTTGCCTCTCCCTCTCCCCATGAACCTTGGCCAGACTTGAGTCTTCGTGTTGGGGCGGCCTCACTGGAACCATTGCTCGAGGGCTGTAGGTGGAGAAGTAGGGTCGTGGTCTCGGCTTCATCCAGCAGCACCCCCTGCTTCGCAGGATTTCACAAGCGCAAGACAGATTCCTTTGGATATGAGAAAGGAAGGCAAGGGCCGCCAAAAGGAAGCTCCTCCCGTTTTTCATAAACAGAAATAAGATGTCCTCTTTCCCAAGTTGGCACAATCACTGCTGGCAAATGAATTGAAGGTCCTCGAATTCAGCCAGTGCACGAAACCTTTGCATGTTCTTCTGAAACTGTGCTTCTTCCCCATTCTGTCTACCCACACTCTGCAAAGTTTGCCTTTTCCTTAAACACATTCCAGACCAAACACTGTTCAGTTTGTTTAAAAAAAATGTATATACCTGTATGTGACCCACCACCCTTTGGAGGGGCACCTGGTCCTAGGCTGGGGCTGCAGGTGTGCCTGATGTTTGCAAAAGGTATTCCAGTCTTTCGATGTTCAGAATTGCAAATGTGGAGATAGAAAAGCTGAAACAGACTCCTAAAAGGAGGGTTTCTTCCCTGAAGACTCCAAGAAAATGAGTGTGCCGATGAGTTAGCTTGACAACCTCAACTTTGGGGAGCGGGCAGGTGGTCTGAGGAAGGTCAGGGCACACGCCCCACTCATCCAGCACCTGCTTGGTGGTTCCAAGTGGTCCCAGGGCATCACGGTCTGCAGCCTGGGCGCCCAGTCCCACTGTGAAGTCAGCCCTGCATGCTGGCCGAGGCCCGGCCACCTCCCGATGCCTCCAGAGTCAGTGGGAAGGACTCAGCCCTTCCCGGACTTCCCCGCCACCTCCAGCAGGAGCAGCTCGGCTTGTGGCTCTGGGAGTTCTGCTTTTGCAAACCCAAAAAGGCTGTGCATTTGGAAGCCAAACGCTCAGCATGCGGCTGCCGAGTCTGGTTTTGTGGACAAAGCAAACTGTGGAATGGCTTCTCGGTGTCTGTATAAAGGTGCACACGGTCGCATTCACCCTTTGTACTCACACCGCTTCTGCATTTGCCATATCCGTTTTTTAACTTTTTTGTCTCCAGGGAACTTCTCATATGATTATTATGTCTTCTGATGATTTGCCATGTTATTTTACTTAAAGGTGATTTTATTTTCTTATGGACAGGAAAAAAGCAAATGAGAGGAGTTGGTTTTAGTCTTAGAGATCAGACTTCAGCAGGGGCTTGGAAACCCCAAACTCTAGTTCAATTGCTTCTCGGAGGAAAATCTTGGTCTAGACAGATTGAGATTCCCAGGCTCTCCTGGAAGCCTTGCACTTCGGGGCACAGGGGCCCTGGGGTGTGGTTGGCAGCCAGGCTGCGAGATAGCTAAAAAGGAACAAGAACATCAGCCCGGATGTTCGTCTCCCAGCCCTGACGCCTGCCAGTCTCCTTCCCGGGGCACTTGGCCCTGTCAGAGGGACATGAAATGCTGTCCAAATGGTGGCAGAAAGGCAGCGACATTGTAGCAGAGTCTTTGCTTTGAAAGATGGGGCGTCATGTTTCAGAGAACATTTATATCTTAGTCCCACGTTCAGGTGAGAAGACCTCAGAGGTACCCTCTGTCCAGAATAAACATCGGAACAATTTCTAAATTGGCTTTTGTCACCACACATAATGTAATCTCCCTTCTTTCAGCTCCTGCAGCAACAAGCATGCTTCCCAAAAAATGAGAACGTCAAAACCAGGAACGTCCCCGCTTCTACTATTACCAGGCTTGCAATTGGTTCGATATTTCCATAAAAACATGTTTGTCCAAAAGAAGGGAAACTGTGCATTTATTCCATGCATGTAATAAACTCTGCAAGAAGTTTCGCCCCCATAGGTTTGCTGCACTGCAAAATTGTTCATGGGTCTATGTAGCAATGATTCTCTGCCTTGACAATCATGTATACATATCAAGATTTCTATCGTAATGATAATGAGATTGATGACTTCTTGTTTTCCTCCAATAAAGACAACTAATCACCTTCAGATGTGCATTTTTTCTAGCATGAGCAGGATGTGGAGTTTCAGTGTCTCCATCTTTCCTCTGCTTTCTGAAGTTTGGATTTGAAGGAAGGAGTTTGAATTGGGACCCCCAAAGTCATGGAGTCCCCCCTAAATATTTCATGTCACCTCCGCAGTGAGCAGGAAGTAGCAGGGATTGAAGAGACAGCGCATCTCACCTTTGGGGTTGGGGACAGGTGCCCGGGTTCCGTGATCACTGGACTGGAAGGCTCCTTTGCCCTGCTGCTGCACAAGGTGGCTGGAGGTGAGCCCAGAAACTCAAATCGCACTAACTCGATATTCCTAAGTTGTATGGAGGAAAAGCCGATGCGGATTTCCAGGAAGCGCCTCTGAGTCATGAGTGGCTGGGCAGCCTCAGGCTTCAGCAATACACATGCACTTTCTTCCACCTCCTCAGCAGAGCCTGTAGACTCAGTCCCCAAAGGGAGATTATTTTCCAGGCAGCAGGCTGGCTGCTGTCTTTTGTGGGGGGTCGGGGGAGACACAGGAGGAAGAACTACAGTTCATAGCTCATCAAATGTGTTGTGGGGATCGGGTCTGATGCCCAGACAGTTCTTCCAATCCAAACAGGGATTGTGTAGGGAGAAAAAAATGAACTGGACATGTGCTATAGAAATGTAGAATTAAAACTGTCCCACACAGCCAGCATCAAGTGAAAACAGCATGGATGGGCTTATTGAGAAAAGGCCGTGAGCCCGAAAGAAACACAGCGCACCATGTGTGAGGTCTAGTGCTTTTGTGGTTGATTCTTGCTTCTGTGGCCCAGACCCTAATGGTGCATTGAATCAATACAAAGCTATCATTCAGTGGGGGCAAAAAGAGGTATAAATCATGTGCGCCCAAATCCCCCTGACTCTCTGCCCCCAAGGAAAGTGACCATGCCATCAAAATCCTCTTTCATAGGTCGGGCACGGTGGCTTACGCCTATAATCTTAGCACTTTGGTAGGCTGAGGCAGGTAGATCACAAGGTCAGGAGTTCGAGACCATCCTGGCCAATGTAATGAAACCCCATCTCTACTAAAAATACAAAAATTAGCTGGGTATGGTGGCACCCACGTATAATTCCAGTTACTTGGGAGGCAGAGGCAGGAGAATTGCTTGAATGCAGGAGGTGGAGGTTGCAGTGAGCCGAGATCACACCACTGCACTCCAGCCTGGGTGAGAGTAAGACTCTGTCTCCAAAAAAAAAAAAAAAAAAAATCCTGTTTCATAGGGAAAGATTCTGACAACAGAATGCCTTAAGTTCACCTGCATGTTGGGCCATTTGGCAGGGCTGGATATGGTCTTAGGCATGTGTATACACTTGGCTTGGACCAGTGGTCTTTAGCTTAAGAAAGACTGAGCAAGAGGAACTATGCCCAGCCTCATTTTTCACATACTTGGTTGCAGCACCTGTGCTGAGCCCACAGAATGTGCAATTCCAAAAGAGTACCTTGCAATTACAAAGACAGAGAGTGTGTATGTGTGCATGTACCATGGAAGGGCTTCCAGCTAAGGGAAGTGGTGAGGTCTGATTTCCAGTCCACATCCTACATGTCAAGCCATGCTCAGGGGAAATGGCTCAGGGGAAATGGTGCTTTTTTTTTTCATCCAGTTCATACAAAGGCACTGTATAGGGGCTGGCTGGTTGGGTTGGCCCAGCAGACCTGAGAGCATTTGCCTGTGAGCTGTGGACCAACGGGAACTTTTTATCGGGTTTTCAAAGCTGGAGAAGTCTCTAGCTAAGAGCTCAGCATTGAACAGGCTCTGAGGGAGTTCATCTGGCCTCTTTTGTTTAGGGATGTGCGAATTGAAGAGTGCATTAGCCTTCAAGAAACCACCGCTAAGGGGCTGGTACATATAAAAGCACTTTACAGAGCTTGATAGACACCACACTGCAGAAAACGGCTTGGTCTCCCCATCTCCCCCAAGAAACCCAGGAAGTCTTCTTGCCTTTTGTTCAGGATGATTGGCAGCAATGAAATGAGATCTCAGCACCCTCAATCCTCCCTGTTCTATTTCCCCTACAGGCTCCCGTCAGTGCCCTTCCACTGATGCCAGTCATAGCTTTCATTCATTCATTCATTCCTTTATTCACTCAACATTTGTGAGCACCTATTATATCCAAGGGTTTTCATTCATGCTAAAGAAAACCAAAGTCAATCTGACATGAATCCGACTCTTGAACACTGCATAAAGCAGGAAGCACTTGAGTTAAGCCAGGGAGGAAGGGGAGAGTTTAGACAGGAGGGATTTCATAGGAGCAATGTGAGGGAGAGCTTGGAGTCTGGGAATGCAGCATTCAGGTGGGCTGAATATTCATCAGGCCAGAGCAGAGGGTGTGAACAAACCCTGCAGGGGGAGAGAGAGGTTGACTGGAGAGACACTGGAGTCATTGTCACCAACAATAACTTCTGGAGCTACCACCGTCACGTATTGACCGTTTACTGTGTCCTGGACACTGTGCCATGTGGATTCCATTCAATGTCTCATGTCACCACCAGCCTCAATAAGGAAGGCACCCTGATTTTCCAAGTGGCTTCAGAAAGTTTTGATATTTACCCAGCTGTAGATGTGAGCAGAGTTGCAAACTCATCCCTGATTGATTGACACCAAAGGCCATTCTGCTGTCTTGTGTCTCATGGCTTTGTGTGGGTCACTGAGTTCCAAGCTATGAAATTTGGACTTTTAATTTATTTAGTAGGTGACTGGGAGCCATTGAAGATTATTGAGCTGAGTAGTGACATGATCACATCAGTTAACGTTTGGAACAGCACCGTTATTAGGGACCATTGTATTAACTCCAAGAGAAATTCATCTCCTGTAATAGCTCAGGCTGGCCTTACAGGAAGCCCAGTGAACCAGGGCCTGCAGAGAACATACTCATTACCGAGGAATCAGCTCATTGATTTTCTGACGTCTGGTTCCATTTCTCAGGAGAAATATCACAGAAGCTGGATTTTGCTTAGAGTCAGAGATGCAGACAGTAATAACACTGCTGGGTTTTGGCTTTCTTTTCTTTCTTTTATTTATTTCTTTATTTAGAGACGGAGTTTTGCTCTTGTTGCCCAGGCTGGAGGCTATTCTTCTGCCTCGGCCTCCTGAGTAACTGGGATTACAGACATGTGCCACCACACCCGGCTAATTTTGTATTTTTAGTGTAGATGGTATTTCTCCATGTTGGTCAGGCTGGCCCTTTTTTATTTTGAAAGTTAGTCGGGAGGCCGAGGCGGGTGGATCACCTGAGGTCAGGAGTTTAAAACCAGCTTGACCAACATGGAGAAACTGCATCTCTACTAAAAATACGAAAAATTAGCTGGGCATGGTGGTGCATGCCTGTAATCCCAGCTACTCAGGAGGCTGAGGCAGGAGAATCATTTGAACCTGGGAGGCCAAGGTTGCAGTGAGCCAAGATCATGCACGCCATTGCACTCCAGCCTGGGCAACAAGAGCGAAACTCTATCTCCAGAAAAAAAAAGTCTAGCCCCTCATTCTGATAAATAGCTCCAGGAAGTTCGGTGAGTGCACAGAGTTTCATCCCTGACTCCCAGCCTGCCTGCCATCCGCTTTTCTCCTCCAGATCACCCTCGAAGCTACTAATTTATTTTTAAGAAAGCGCCTCAGCTCTCTTGTGTTCTTCCAGCCTCCCCTGAGAGGAACTGTACTTAGCGTGAGCTCATCTTCCTGACTCTCCAGGAAGACTCCGTGGGCCAGGAAAAGGCAGTTGATCCACCAGTGAACCCTTTTTCTCTTGTCTGCCTGTTGGTCCGCTCTCTCTAACACTTCTTTATCTTCAACACTGTATTTTCTTTCTTGAGCACATCAGATCTAAATTGTTCTGAGGGGTCTTGCTGGGTCAGGCTGTTCCTATCAGCACGTGAAGAAAAGCTCACGAGATACTGAGCCTCCAGTACCTCAACCCTAACCCAACCTGGCCCTAATCACAAATAAGAGTGCAGTGACTGACTGGGCATGGTGGCTCATGCCTATAATCCCAGCACTTTGGGAGGCCAAGGCGGGCAGATCACCTGAGGTCAGGAGATTGAGACCATCCTGGTCAACATGATGAAAACCCGTTTCTACTAAAAATACAAAAATTAGCCAGGGGTGGTGGCATGTGCCTGTAATCCCAGCTACTCGGGAGGCTGAGACAGAAGAAACACTTAAACTTGGGAGGTGAAGGTTGCAGTGAACCGAGATTGTGCCACTGCACTCCAGCCTGAGTGACAGAGCAAGACCCTTGTCTCAAGGGAAAAAAAACGCAATGCAGTGACCGATTCCTCTAATGAGGACCAGCTGGTCCCCAGCACAGACATGGGAAGACAGGTAACTTTTGCACTCATCTAGCCTAAGGGGCTTGTCACCTGGCGCCCCCAGGAAGAAGACAATGCTTACTCCAGAGTTGACAAAGGCATTAAAGAATGCTGCAGGTGGGAAGGACTTCACATCCCTCCAGCTCCCCCTGGGCAAAGCCCCACTTCCTCCATGTGCTCCCAGCAGGAGCCCCACAAGCTGCCACTGCTTCAAGAGCTGCAGCGCCAGGCTTCTCACGCTTCGTCCCGCAGGGTCTTGCTAGACGGCAGATTCTGCTTCAGCGGCTCTGGCCTGGGACCAGAACATTTCTTTTCTTTTTTCTTTGTATTTTTTTTTGGGGATGGCGTTTCACTCTTGTTACCCAGGCTGGAGAGCAATGGTGTGATCTTGGCTCACTGCAACCTCTGCCTCCTGGGTTCAAGTGATCCTCCTGCCTCAGCCTCCTGAGTAGCTAGGACTACAGGTGTGCACCACCATGCCCAGCTAATTTTTGTATTTTTAGCAGACACGGGGTTTCACCACATTGGTCAGGCTGGTCTCAAACTCCTGACCTCTTAATCCACCCTCCTCGGCCTCCCAAAGTGCTGAGATTACAGGCGTGAGCCACCGCACCCAGCCTAGACCAGAGCATTTCTAAGAAGCTCCCAGGGTGCCACCGCTGCTGGTCTCTGCACCACACTTTTGAGTAGCGATGGACTCTTTCTGTGGATCCCATTCCTGACTGCATATTCCACTCATCTTGGGAGCATTTTACAAACACTAAGACCCAGGCCAACGAGGATCTCTGTGATGCTAACCATGGTTGTCTGGTCATCACATAGCCCCGAGCTGAGAAACAGAGCAGCTGCCTGGAAACCCCAGAAGTTCCAGCTACACAAATCTGAACTGCAGCTATAACTGATAGCCAGCCTTCCTCTAAGAGAGTCCAGAATTAATTCTAGGCCTCCCAGGCTTTGTTTCAACCAGAATATGGAACATCCTCTTGTCTGAGCTAATCTTCTGCCCTTCCCAACCTTCTGGAGCCCTCCCGCTGTGCCTGCCTTCTGGAACTCATTGCCTCAGCAAAGCCCTCTGAAGTCTATGTAGATAGAAAGGGACAGAGAAGTGCCCCCCAAAAGCAGGGGAGGACCCACAGACTTGCCCACTAATGGGATCATCACAGACGAGCCTGCCTTTGGCCCATAATATATGTCAATTACCACATGTTAGAACCACTGCTCACAGGTGCGTTGTAGAAGACTGATTGATTAACAGACACTTAGCGTCGTATGTCAGCCACTGTTTTAAACACTCTTCAAATAGTAACTCCTTCAGTCTTTGTAACAACTCCATCAGATAAGTACAACTAGGCTGAGTGCAGTGGCTCACGCCTGTAATCCCAGCACTTTTGGAGGCCGAGGTGGGAGGATTGCTTGAGCCCATGAGTTCAAGACTAGCCTAGGCAATATGGCAAAACCCTGTCTCTATCATAATAATAATACAAAAAATTCACCAGGCTTGTTGGCATAAGCCTGTAGTACTAGCAGCTTGGGAGGTTGAGGTAGGAGGATCGCTTGAGCCTGGGAGATAGAGGCTGCAGTGAGCTGAGATCACACAGATGCACTCCAGCTGGGGTGATAGAGCAAGACTCTGTCTCAAAAAAAAAAAAAAAGAAAAAAATGTATGATTATATCCCAGTTTTAAAGATGAGGAAACTGAGGCACACAGAGGTGAAATGACTTGTCCAGTCACCACCAGTAAGTGGCTGTGGTGGGTAACATTGTGTCCTCTGCCCTGAAATTCACATATTGGAGTACTAACCCCTAATACCCCAAAATGTAACCTTATTTGGAAAGAGGGTCTTTCGGGTGGGCCTTAATCCAATATGACTGGTTTCCTTATTAAAAAATAAAAAAAATGGGGGTGGGGGCCAGGCACAGTGGCTCACGCCTATAATTCCAGCACTTTGGGAGGCCGAGGTGGGCAGATCACCTGAGGTCGGGAGTTCGACACCAGCCTGACCAACATGGAGAAACTCTGTCTCTACTAAAACCAAATTAGCCGAGTGTGGTGGTGCATGCCTGTAATCCCAGCTACTCGGGAGGCTGAGGCAAGAAAATCACTTGAACCCGGGAGGTGGAGGTTTCGGTGAGCCGAGATCGCACCATTGCACTCCAGCCTGGGCAACAAGAGCGAAACTCCGTCTCAAAAAAAAAGCAGGGCGGGGATGGAGTGGGGAATTTGACCCAGAGACAAAAAACCACCAGGGGCTGGGGAGAGGCCTGGACAGGGACTCTCACGGGCATCAGAAAAAGCTCCCCTCACCAACACTGGCTCAGACTTCAGTGCTCCACACCTCGAGGAAATACATTCCGGGGGCTTGTCACACTCATCTCGTCTGTGGCATCTCATTAGGACAGGCCCTGACAAACTAACGCAGCAGCAGAGCTAGGACTCAGACCCCAGCCGTCTCAGGCCAGTGCAGGAGCCATGGCAGCAGGCAGTGGCTTTGAGTCCCGCTCATAGGCACCAGCTCCATCCTTCTTCTTTCACTCCCCCGCTCTTTCTTGCATCACTTCATTTTCTCCAATGTCACCATTTCTCCATTTCGTCGTTTCTCTCCATCCACGCTAGTTATCTATTGGATGTGTAACAAAATATTTAAAACGAAATGACTGCAAGCTTCAAACACGATCTCATAGCTTCTGTGGATCAAAAATCGGTGCACTTGGCTGGGTGCCTCTGGCTCCAGGAGGCTTCGAGGTTAAGGTCAAGCTGCTGTCACTGTGGTTGCAACATCCCAGGACTCGGCCAGGACTGAAGGCTCTGCTGGCAAGCTCCCTCCACAGCCGGGGACGGGTTTCGGTTCTCTCGACTGTGGGCTCAAGGGCCTTGGTCCTCTGTTCTCAATAACTGTGTGAGCCTCTTCATAGGGCTGCTCCCTAAAAGGCAGCCTGCCTTCCCCAGCCCGAGTGATGCAAAAGGTAAAGGGTTGGGGGTAAAGAGAGAGAGCAGGTACCCAGGATGCCAGCCAGTCTTTTTAAAACCTAATCTTGGAAATGATACCCCATTGCTTCTGCTGTATTCTTTGTTAGAACAAAGCCGGTAAGTTCAGCCCACACTCAAGGAAACAGCTACCCAGGGTGGGAACACCAGGAATGTGGGGCTCACCTGGGGCCTCTAAAAGGCTGCCGACCTCACCATCCCCCTGTGTCTATGTGCTTGTGGCTGACCCTTGCTGGCCGCAGGGGTAGGGGAGCATAGGCTGTGGATCTGTGGTCTGTGTGAGCATGGTGAGCCCCAAACCACCCTGGGATAAAGCCACATGATGCCAGAGAGAGCCAAGCTGCTCTCAAAGCAACATTCATCTCCTGTCTCTAAAGTCTTTTATTTGCTGTAAGAATATAGCACAAAACATCAACGCATTAGCAAACGTCCTCGAGGACACTTCACGCTGCAAGAAACAACATTTCCGGCGTATCCTGAGAAGCAGTTTTTAACTCATCAGAGAAAAAATAAGCTCTGGCCCAAGGCTTCCAGTCCAAAGGCACACCCACCCACCAAAGGGTGTTAACGCATGCTTATTTATTTATTTATTTATTTTGGGATGGAGTCTCAGTTTGTTTGTTGTCCAGGCTGGAGTGCAGTGGCGTGATCTCCGCTCACTGCAACCTCCGCCTCCCAGGTTCCATCGATTCTCATGCCTCAGCCTCCCGAGTAGCTGAGACTACAGGTGTGTGCCACTACACCTGGCTAATTTTTGTGTGTGTGTGTGTATTTTTAGTAGAGACAGGGTTTCATGTTGGTCAGGCTGGTCTTGAACTCCTGACCTCAGGGGATCCTCCCACCTTGGCTTCCCAAGGTGCTGAGATTACAGGTATGAGCCATGACACCCAGCCTGAGTGCCTTTTTAAAGAACATGTGGGTTCTGATGCTCCACAGGGAGGTGGGAGCTGAGTTCTGCCCAGCACTGAATGATTCTGAGAGCCATGGATGAAACCCAGGCACAGAGGCTGCCAGTTAGACTGGATTTCCCTGAAGAGGAGTAGGGAAGCTCACGGGCAAAAGGTACAGCTGGACCCAATAGAGGTGACCCCACCCTCCCCTGCGCATGCGCAAAGGGGTTCACAGCTCCCGCAGTCCCCCCGCCAACCCCCGACCCTGGGAGTCATCATTCAGCCCTGAGGCAGCCCGGGAGGTACGTGGGAACGGCCTGCCCCTTCATCTCTGGCTGCACTCAGAAAGACGGGGCTCAGAAAGAGGAAGCTGGCGGCCACGCAACCCAAGACAAGAATTGGCAGCAGAAACTCAACCAGGCAGAGGGCTGGAAGGAAAACTAGAAGAAAAATACAAACTAAGGGTTCCCTGAGGCCTCCTGGGCCAGTCGTAGTTATAGCGTAGCCTACGGGAGGTCAGCGCAAAGACACGGGGTGGACTGAGCCATCTCTTCCTTATGATGTTCGGGGCCAGACATCGAGCTCCCAACCCTCTGACCACCCTCAAACCCAGCCTAAGCAGGTGAAAGCCTTGGGCCTCTCCACTCGTCTCTCCTCTGCCTTCACACGTGAGGCCCTTTTTATTCAACAAAAATTTCTGGGCCAGGCACAGTGGCTCAGGCCTGTAATCCCAGCACTTTGGGAGGCCAAGGAGGGAGGATCTTGAGCCCAGGAGTTCAAGACCAGCCTGGCCAACAAAGTGAGACCCTCCTGTCTCTACAAAAAAAAAAAAATTTAATAATTAGCCAGGTGTGGTGGTGTGTGCCTGTAGTCCCAGCTACCCAGGAGTCTGAGGTAGGAGAATCTCTTGAGCACAAGAGGTCGAGACTGCAGTGAGCTATGATCACACCACTGCACTCCAGCCTAGGCAACACAATGAGATTCTCCTGTCTCATAACAAAACAAAACCCAGGCCAGAGACGGTGGCTCGTGCCTGTAATCCCAGCACTTTGGGAGGACAAGGTGGGCAGATTACCTGACGTCAGGAGTTGGAGACCAGCCTGGCCAACATGGTGAAACCCTGTCTAAGGGAATGCTTCAAGTTTTTGCCCATTCACTCTGATATTGGTTGTGGGTTTCTCAGAAATAGCCTTTATTATTTTGAGATACGATCCATCGCTACCTAGTTTATTGAGACTTTTTAGCATACAGGGCTGTTGAATTTTGTCGAAGGCCTTCTCTGCATCTATTGAGATAATAATGTGGGTTTTGTCTTTGGTTCTGTTTATGCGATGGATTACGTTTATTGATTTGCATATGTTGAACAAGCCTTGCATCCCCAGGATGAAGCCGACTTGATCATGATACTAGAAATAAAAAAATTAGCCAGGCGTGGTGGCACACACCTGTAACCCCAGCTACTCCCAAGGCTGAGGCAGGAGAATTGCTTGAGCTTGGGAGACGGAGGTTGCAGTGAGCCAAGATTGCACCACTGCACTCCAGTCTGGCCAACAGAGCAAGATTCTGTCAAAAAAAATGTTTATATATATATATATACACTGGCTGGGTGCTGTGGCTCACACTTATAATCCTGGCCCTTTGGGAGGCCGAGGTGGGTGGATCACTTGAGGCCAGGAGTTCAAGACCAGCCTGGCCAACACGGTGAAACCCCGACTCTACTAAAAATACAACAATTAGCCAGGCGTGGTGTTGGGCGCCTGTAGTCCCAGCTACTCCAGAGGCTGAGGCATGAGAATTGCTGGAACCCAGGAGGTGGAGATTGCAGTGATCCAAGATAACGCCACTGCACTCCAGGCTGGGTGAAAGAGCAAGACTTTGCCTCAAAGCAAGGAAAAAAATCTGAGGATCTCCAATGTGTCAGGCCCTGTCCTAGGCACTGAGGATGGATACAGCAGTGGGGAACACACACACCCATCGCCCACTTCACTTCAGGTCTTCCAGGCTTTTTCCATATGTTGGAGCTGTAGGCACCATCAGAAGAGCTGGATGTTGGCATCCACCATCCTGTGCAAAGATTGTTTCCAGGTGGAAGAGGCAGCAAGTGAACTTTCTACTTTCCAGAGGAAGGAGGTACCAAACAGCCTTTCCCAGACGAGGGACTCCATGAATCTCTCCCCAGACACCCGACACAGGCACTCAGGTTAGAGGGCACAGAGAGGTCTGTTGCAACACTGTCTGGGACCTTCCAACACCAGACATTGTCCAGCCATGTCTCATCACAAGCCAGAAACTCTCCCTGCTCCTCAAGCTGTCCCTTCCCAACATCAGCCACAGAGCAGGAGGCTGGAGACTGGGTGGTGGTCCCGGATGTGCCACTAATGAGCTCTGTGATCTTGTGTAGTTCATTCGAACCCTGTTCTTCTGTGTCCAGCTCATATAATGAGGGGTTTGACAAGAAGATCCCCCAGGTACCTGCTTGCTCTTTAAAACACTCTGGCACCCAGACCCAGCCCAAGTTCCAGTTAATAACTGCACTGAGCTCCAATGCCCCTGCTGCATTTTGCTCTTTGCCTGAAAAAGGGTGTTGCTATGTCAGCCATACCCTGTTTGCTTCCTGAGAAACATGGAGAACAGTCTCCGTTGAATCTGTGCATTTCAGGTTTTCTCAGAGTTGGATCCCAGCCCGGAGCAGGGACGAACATGAGGTAAAATGGTTCGAGTCGTCCTGAAATGCACATTTCTTGCAGTTTCTTTCCAAGTCTGGTGTTAAATGAACAAGCTCAAATGTGAACATTAACAAGGATGACTCAGGCTTCGAGAATGTTGGTAGCACGACACTGGCTGTAAATAATGGCAATGAAGGGACTTTTCTGACCCATTTGTTGACAAAAGTTGTTAAAAGGCATTAATCTAGTTCAGGGATATCGAAACGTTTTTGTTGTGCATCCTTACGATAAAATGTTTTTGAACATGTGTGTACTCTGAATATATGAATATTTATATTTCTGGAAATTATAGGCATATACTACACCTACTTATGAACATAGAAAACATACGCAAAGAAAGAAAATTAGAAGGACAAGACCAAGATAAAAGAAACTCTGTTCAATAAAACAAAATGTTTATCTTTGTTAATGTGATCTTGGGTTTTGTTATTTTTTTAATCATGATTTAAGAATTTGTATGCCAGGCGCAGTGGCTCATGCCTATAATCCCAGCACTTCGGGAGGCCGAGGCAGGTGGATCACGAGGTCAAGAGATCGAGACCATCCTGGCCAACATGGTGAAATCCCGTCTCTACTAAAAATACAAAAATTAGCTGGGCATGGTGGCACGCGCCTGTAGTCCCAGCTACTCGGGAGGCTGAGGCAGGAGAATCACTTGAACCTGAGCCAAGATCATGCCACTGCACTCTAGCCTGGCAGCAGAGCAAGAATCCATCTCAAAAAAAAAAAAAAGAGTTTGTAATACAGCAATTTGAAAACCTAATTTTTAGTCTAGTTTACCTAAATTCTTTCTTTCTTTCTTTCTTTTTGTTAAAGAGACAGGGTTGCTGTGTTACCCAGGATGTACTGTAGTGGTGCAATCATAGATCACTGCAGCCTCACACTCCTGGGCTCAAGTGATTCTCCCACCTCAGCCTCCTGGGTAACTGAGATTACAGGTGTGCACCACCACACCAGCTGCCTTCTTGGTTTTAAAGTGCTGTTGTAACTGAAAAAGTTATAATGCAAAAATACATAGATCTAAATGAAAGAAGTCTATTTTGGAGGTGCTTTTCATCAGGGACATGAGCAAATGCAAACTGGGAACTGACAAGGTTGAAGGTAGGGATTTCACAGGTACCTCCTTCCTTCTTTCTCATCTCCTCCTCCTCCCCTTCCTGTCAAGGATCTTTGTACCCTTCTAAATTGTGTTACATAAACTAGTGACTGTGACCCTTGTTCAAACAGTTACCCCAAAGATCCTATTTCTCTGTAGTACAATGAGTTAATGTTTATATATAACTCTTAATAAAGACTTAAAGTTTTTGAAAACTCACAAGTGAATGGAAAATATATGCTAATGTCTTTATTTTGGTTAGGCAGTCTTAGGAGCTTGCAGCTTCAGACCACTAGAGACATGGTTCCCAAAGTCTTCATGAATATGTCCCCTTTTCATGGAAAACAGCATCCTAGTGACTGGAGCTAAGAAAGGACACTGTCCAAAAAGTTTTCCAAATAAATTATTAAAGTGCATCCATATCCTTGTAATAATTGAGTAATAGTAATACATGTGTGTGGTATATTTCTTTGTTTCTTTCAATTTTTATTTTTAGAGATGGGGTCTTGCTATGTTGCCCAGGGTTGTCTTGAACTTCTGGACTCAAACCATCTTCCTTCCTCTGCCCCCCCAAGAGGCTGGGATTACGGGCACATGCCAACATGGTAAAACCCCATCTCTACTAAAAATACAACAATTAGCTGGGCGTGATGGCACATGCCTGTAGTACCAGCTACTTGGGAGGCTGAGGCAGGAGAATCACTTGAACCCGAGCCAAGATCATGCCACTGCACTCCAGCCTGGCAACAGAGTATGTGCCAGGCTTGTATGTGATATATTTCATCAATCCTCAGATAAGGCTTGGGATACTTAGGGATTAGGCAACTCTGGCAAGCACTCTACAAATGTAGACCATAACCAAGGTGGCTTAGAGATACTCCCCTAGTGGGAGGGAAAGGACCTGGGAATGAATATCCAGACCTCTTAGGGATTGTTTCGAAAACTCAAACCTGTTACTTGGTGACCAGCCTTATACTAACCTAAGAGCCATATGGTAAGGTAGGCATGGTGAAATTGCCAATCTCTTTCCAGCTCCAGTCTGCATGATGATTGATGCTTGTGACCTGGTAGAGCAAAAAGTGAAATGAGAGAAAATGAAGAGATGCAGGTAAAATGCTTACACAGTAAGAGACCCATCTGCAGGGTAACTGAGGTGCCAGGATGTCTCCTAGTGTGGTGCTTCTAAACTTAAACCTGTATGGGAAACACCTGTGTATCCTAATAAAATGCAGATTATGACTCAACAGGTCTGGGCTGGGACCTGACATTGTGCATTTCCTTTTTTTTTTTGAGATGGAGTCTCTCTTTGTCACCCAGGCTGGCGTGTAGTGGCACGATCTTGGCTCACCACAACTTCCACCTCCCAAGTTCAAGCAGTTCTCCTGCCTCAGCCTCTTTAGTAGCTGAGATGACAGGCGTGCACCACCATGCCCAGCTAATTTTTGTGATTTTAGTAGAGACGGGATTTCACCATGTTGGTCAGGCTGGTCTGGAACTCCTGACCTCGTGATCTGTCTGCCTCAGCCTCCCAAAGTGTTGGGATTACAGATGTGAGCCACCAAGCCTGGCCAAGATTCTGCATTTCTAATAACTCCCAGGAGATGCAGATGCTGCTAGTCCAAGACCATATGCCCTGAGTAAGGAGGTCGTAGCCCAGGTGCATTCTCAACTGGGATTCCAGTCTGGCTTGAGTCTGTTTCATTTTGCTGACAGCAGCCAACGGGTGTGAGATCTAAGCAGAGCCTGGCTCTGGAGAGCTACAGGGAGTAGCTAATGATCAGGAGATTGGCTGTCTAGCTAACTAGCAGCACCTCGGTGTCACTTCCAGCCTAATGGCATGGCACCTTTGGGTTAAGCGTCTTTCAGTCCCATCCTCTGAGGTTGGACAATCAAGCCGAGGAGCAGTGCTCGTGGGTGCTACAGCGCCCCCCGCTGGCAGGAGGACACTCCAAGTCGCTCTTTACTGGAGAGGCACAGCTGAGTCTCTGGCTGAAGATGAACGCTGGAAGCAGGTGAAGCCGGGGAAGCAGCCTCCTGATTGGGCTGTTGGCATCCAGCACGCCCACTGAGGCTCGTCGTGGACAGGAAAATCCCTCTGTGGCTGGAGCCACCAGTGTCAGAGCTGTAGCAGGGACAAACAGCTCAAGAGTGCTGGGCACGGCTGTTTCCAGCATCACCTGCACTTGGAAGGTAAGACTGGGTGGACATTCCTTCACCGTGATTTCTCCCCATCATCTTGTTTGAGGAAAATGAATTTCTGCGATTCCAAGGTGATCTCCTGGCCCCTACCAACTTCTATTGTCTTAAAAAAAAAATGGCGGGCGCAGTGGCTCACACCTGTAATCCCAGCACTTTGGGAGGCTGAGGTGGGCAAATTACTTGAGGCCAGGAGTTTGAGACCAGCCTGGCCAACATGGCAAAACCCCATCTCTACTAGAAATACAAAAATTAGCCCAGTGTGGTGGCGGGTGTCTGTAATCCCAGCTACTTGGGAGGCTGTGGCAGTAGGATCGCTTGAACCCAAGAAGTGGAGGTTGCAGTGAGCCAGATCACACCACTGCACTCCAGCCTGGGTTACAGACCAAAACTCTGTCTCAAAAAATATATGTAAAAACGAGAGAGAGAGAAAAAGATGAATCTGTTCTCTGGCAGGGTCTCCCTTTAGTAGTGATCCCCTCCACCACAGGGAGGAAGACTTCGGACATTAACCTTGGTTAGAGCAGAGCATGGTACCCCCACACCCCAGAGACAAAGGACTGTGAACCGGTTTTTCTTTGGGGAAATGAGATGGGTTTGAAAGTTTCCTAAAGTGGCTGTGACTTAGCTTGTGATGCCCTTAAAAGCGTCCTCCCACAGATTCTCAGGTGAAGTGAATGTGCTAGGAAATCATTTCGGGTTAATTTCCCTGTTCAGGAAGAGCAGGCGTTCTCTTGTCTCCTCACATCCTGGCTCTTTGACTACAAATCTAAATAGTGGAGCAGGAATGGGAGGGGCATGACAGCAGGGACCATGATGATTTTGCTCACCATCATCATCATATCCCCCGTGGGCATGTCAGCACTAGGTAACTATTTCTTGGATGAATTGCCGAGTCAGTGGATCGAACGGTGGCAGTGGCTCTCACCTGGTTGATCTCTGCTAGTCCCAGACCCTGAATGGACCCCCAGTCCTGCCCACCTCTGGGCACTTCTTCCCAAAGGCCAGGCATGTGGGTGCTGGCTGTCCCAGCTCCAGCTCCTCTTCCCTTTGTCCAAGCTCTGGTCCCCTGCTGGCCATTCGAGGCCTAAAACTTGTAAAGGTCTTGGTTCAAAGCTCAGCCTCCCAGCCTAGCATTCAGGAGCCACAGCGGCTTCTGGGAAATGGCTGGAACCCTCTGAGCACCACCAGGGACAGGGTTCTGCCAGCCTGACCTGGACCTCGCCTGAGTGTCACTGAAGCCCACCCCACAGCAGGACAGGCCAGTCTTCAGGTTTGGCTGTGCCTGGCTACTAGCAGTCTTTATAACCACTTCAACAGGCAGAGTTCCAAGTCGATTTAATCAGAAAGACTTCCAGATGTTTCCTTTCAGCCAGCTGATAGTATGCACTCAGGATGCCTAGCAGAACGCCAGGGGCATTGGGGACCCAATCAAGAATGGGCAGGATTTGAGGGGATCGGGTATCTTCATCCGGTATCTGGGACTGGCAGAGGCCGGCCAGTTAAGAGCTGCTGCCACCGTTCCATTCACTCACTCGGTAATTCATCTAAGAAATAGTTACCTTGTGCTGACCTGCACGCTGGGGACATGATGGTGAGCTGGGGGAGAGTGAGTTGGAACGAGGCTGCGCCCACAGAGAGAGGGGTGGATGAGGAGCCCCCTCCTCCCTGCCAACCCCAGGAGATTTGCCGGTGATTTAGAGGCCCCGAGGAGGACCTCTTCCTCTGAGAATGAAATGCAGTAATGAAAAGCCATGAGAGCCCTGGCTCCGGGAGGGATGTGTTCTGGCAGATCTCTCAGACCTGAGGAGGGGGCTGATAAGAGCAGAACCATCTAGCACACATTCTCCCCACCCTGCCTCACCCATCCCTCCCTCCTTCCCCCCAGGCTTCCTGGTGGGAATTCATCTTTGCTCTGGGACCATGTGCTGAGCTGAGCTCAGGCATGAAACTCACATTCTCCCTGCCAGATGCTGTATTTATTCTGGCACCAACGATGATCTATTGCAGCCTCCTCATCTGCTTCTCTACGGCCCAAACACCTGTCGGCTACATAGCCATGTGAAGGCAAGTCTGAAGCTAAGGCCCACAGCCCTGTGGCAGGGCCAGCAAGGTGGCCCAGCAGCCAGTCTGCCCTGGCGCTACTTCCCATCTGCTCCTAGGGTGGCTCAGTACCAGAGGGAGGAGAGGTGGTGAAGGGAGAACCTTGCTCATTTCTTGTTTTAACTCTTCCAATTTGGTTAAATCTTCTCAAGGGCTTAGCCCAGTGGTATCAGCCTTGGCTGCACGTTGGAATCGCCTGTGTGGTCCACTGGTTCTGATTGTATTTGTCTGGGTGTGCCCTGGACTTTGGAATGGCTAAGCTCCTGTAGGTTATTCTAATGTACAGCAAAAATGGGTACCATTGGTCGCTGACGCATTTATACATCTGAGGAGGATTAAATAGCTTCAGCCTGGAGCATCTACCTTCCTCCACTGGTTTAGTCAAAGCAGGAAAGACCTGGAGAAGAAAGATTTCATTAGGATGTTTCTATCTATGACTCTGCAGAATCTTTGTTTTTTTTCTCCATGTTCTTTAGGGGCAAATCCACCAGCTGATGCTGTCTTCTGAGCCGGGAATTTTATTTATTTTAAATTATAAAACAAAATTTATTTTAATTAACTTTAAAATATAGAATGATTGAATTCATTAAGACGATGTTGAAAAACTAGCCACTCCTGATTTCTTTCTTTTTTTTAATTGTTATTTTTATTTTAGATTCAAGGGGGTATATGTGTAGGTTTGTTACAAGGGTAGATTGTGTTCTACTGAGCCCATCACCCAGGTGGCAAACACTGTACCCAATAGGAAATGTTTCAGCCATGGCCTCCCTCTCCCCTTTTGGAGTCCCTAGTAACTGTTGTTCCGGCTGGGGTGCATTGGCACGATCTCGGCTCACTGCAACCTCCACCTCCCTGGGTTCAAGCAATTCTCCTGCCTCAGCCTCCTGAGTAGCTGGGATTACAGGTGCCCACCACCATGCCCAGCTGATCTTTTGTATTTTTAGTTGAGACGGGGTTTCACCATGTTGGCCAGGCTGGTCTCGAACTCCTGGGCTCATGATTTGCCCACCTCAGCCTCCCAAAGCGCTGGGATTACAGGCGTGAGCCACTGCACCTGGCCATTCCCATCCTTATGTCCACATGTACCCAAGATTTAGCTCCTACTTGAATGTGAGAATATGTGGTATTTGGTTTTCTGTTTCTGTGTTGATTTGCTTAGGATAATAGCCTTCATTCTTATGGCTGCGTAGGATTCCATGGTGTATATGTACCACACTTCCTTTATCCAATCTACCATTGATGGGTGCCTAGGTTGATTCCATGTCTTTGCTATTGTGAATAGTTGAGCAGGGAATTTTGAAACACTGTTGACAGAAATTATGTATCCCAGATAGGGTTGTCAGATAAAATATAGGATGACCAGGTAAATTTGAATTAAAATAATCAATGAAATTTTTTAGTATAAGTATAGCCCATGTAATATGTGGGATATACTTACACAAAAAAATTATTTAAATTTAACTAGGCAGTCTATATTTTTATTTGATAAATCTGGGAGCTGTAACAGATATGCTAACCAGAATAATATTATTTTGTTACATACGACAAAAACCCTACTCCAAGTGGGGAAAATTGTTAGTTTACGTCACTGAAAAGTCCATGTATTTAGGTTGTGTTTAGATGTATCCGGGGATCTCTCTTGATCTCTTAGTTCTTCATCCAGATCTTTCCAAATACAGGGCAAGAAGGCCCCTGGTGACTCAGGCCCACATAGCTCTAAGGGCTTACAACCCCAGTAGAAGAGAGACAATCTCCCCTGAGAGCTCCAAAAACAGGGAAGACTGGATTTTCTGGCTTGAGTCATATGTCTACTCCTGCACCACGGTGGCCAAGGAAATTGGGTGTAGTAGGTCTTCCATATCCATGGATTTTGTATCACTGAATTCAACCAACTGCAGATTGAAAATATCTGGGGGGAAGAAATTCCACACAGTTCCAAAAAGCAAAACTTGAATTTGTACACACTGAGTACTACATTGAATCCATGTGAATGAAGTGATGTGTAGGCATTGTATTAGGTATTGTAAGTAATCTAGGGATGATTTAAAGCACACAGGAGTATGTGCATAGGTTACATGCAAATACCACGTTGTCTTATATCAGTGACTTGAGCATGCTTGAATTTTGGTGTCTGTGGTGGGGAGGGGGTAGATCCTGGAACCAATTCCCAGATCACATAGTCAGCATTGAAATAGACCAGGGTATGGGTGGTTTTCTAAGGGAAAGAACTTTGAGCGAACATATGTCTACTACATCCTATAGAAGAAGAGGAGACGCTCTTCTGACTCATCTCTAACATGTGCACAAGTATTGCCTAAGAAAAGGAAAATCTAAATTAGGACCCTCTGTGAGATCAGAAAGTGTGTTGCTTCCCAGAGGCCTCTAAATGGGCCTGTATAGTTTCCCAGTGGTTCTAGCAGGACAGCACCCAACACCTCACCCAGCTGCCGCCCCCAGCAAAGTTTTCTGCATGTAGAAGCCTTTTTTTTTTTTTTTTTTTTTTTGAGATGGAGTTTCATTCTTGTTGTCCAGGCTGTAGTGCAGTGGCGTGATCTTGGCTCACTGCAACCTCTGCCTCTCAGGTTCAAGCAGTTCTCTTTCCTCAGCTTTCCATGTAGCTGAGATCACAGGCACCTGCCACCACACCAGGCTAATTTTGTATTTTTAGTAGAGATAGAGTTTCACCATATTGGCCAGGCTGGTCTCGAACTCCTGACCTCAGGTTATCTGCCCACCTCAGCCTCCAAAATGCTATGATTAATGGCATGAGCTACCACACCTGGCCTCCATTTTTTTTTTAAGGGAGATAGATAGCCAGGCATGGTGGCACATGCCTGTAATCAGCCACTTGGGAGGCTGAAGCATGAGAATCACTTGAACCTGAGAGGCAGAGGTTGCAGTGAGCAGAGATTTTGCCACTGTACTCCAGCCTGGGTGACAGAGTGAGACCCTGTCTCAGAAAATAATAATAATAATAGTAATAAATAAAGAGAGACAGAGCTGTGTCACCCAGGCTGGAGTGCAGTGGCACAATCTCTGCTCACTGCAGCCTTGAACTCCTGGGCTCAAGTGATTCTCCTGCCTCAGCCTGTTGAGTAGCTGGGACTGCAGGTGGACAGCACCACACCCAGATAGCTTTTGTATTTGATTGTAGAGATGGGTTCTCCCTATGTTGCCCAGGCTGGTCTCCATCTCCCCAAACAATCCTCCCATTTAAGCTTCCCAAAGCCCTGGGATTTCCGGTGTGAGCCACTGCACTTGGCTGCTTTGTTGAATGTTCGAAGTTACTGAAAGGATGAGGGAGACATCTCCATTATCCTTTAATCCCCAGCTAAGTCAGCATTCCTACTTAACATACCTCTCAATCAGGGGTATATAGCAGACTCAACTTCGTCAGAACAGAGTTTCCTGTCTCATACTTAAAGATACTCTGATTGGGGAGGTTGAGATGGAGGGCTAAATTGGAATATATATTTTGGCTTTTCAAGAACCCCACAAATACTTCTGATAAACTGCTATCCACTTCCCACAGTTATTTCAGAAATTAGTTCTGAAATACTTGTCTCTGATTGCTTGAAATATCAGAATGAATTCTGCAGCAACAGTGCCTGTGATTTGATGTCAACACACCTCACCACAATTATATTGCAAAGAATTTAGTAGAAAGATCAGCCAACCTGATGTTGCCTGCTGCTAACCAATTTTAATCTCATATTTAGAAGTACCTTTGTGCGTGCACAAAAAGACTTGGAAAGGAGGTTTCTTAATGAAAGGAGGTGGTCCCCTTCTTCAGATGGCTTAGGTTTGGTTCTGGCAGAGGTTGGGGATAGAACCCAGGAGAAACACACTGTTCTTTCTCTTCTAACTCCTGGAAACATGTTGTGACAGTCATCCCTGTGATGTCTTGGGGGTGGAACTGCCATTGGTGACATGAATATTATCTGTGGTGATGGATGAATGCTTTGCTTATTTTACCTTGTGTTACAACTGATAGAAATCAAATCTTGCCTGACAATGTCAAAAAGCACTGGGAGCCTGGAAGCCCATGACCAAGCAAGAGCCATGGCATGCTTCAGTAGGGGGCGGCCAGGCCAGGAGGATTGCAAAAGGAGGGCGAGAGCTTGGAGAAGAGAGACAGCCATCACGGGGCTCTGACTCCCCCGAACTGTAGATTCACATCTGTCCACTCTGAACTCATTTCAACATTCTAAATGAATGTATTATATAAACTTTATATAAATGAATGCATTTAGAATGTTGAAATGAGTTCAGAGTGGACAGATATGAATCAACAGAATACAGATATAGACAGAGAGCTATAAGAGGAGGATTATTAGGGGAATCGGCTCACATGATTACGGAGGCTGAGATGTCCCACCACAGGTCACCTGCAAACTGGAGACCCTGGGATGCTGGCATCATGGCTGACTCCAAGTCCAAAAGTCTCAGCACCAGGGGAGCTACCATTCCAAAGTTAAAGAGCTTTCCCACCCCTACCCCTTATCCCATCACCCCCCCACACCAAATGAAAGCAATATTTTCCAGTTATGTTTCCACACTACAAGATTATATATAAAATATTGGCTGGGCACAGTGGCTCATGCCTATAATCCCAGCACTTTGGGAGGCCAAGGTGGGCGGATCACCTGAGGTCAGGAGATTGAGACCATCCTGGTCAACATGATGAAAACCTCTCTACTAAAAATACAAAAATTAGCCAAGGGTGGTGGCCCGTGCCTGTAGTCCCAGCTATTCAGGAGGCTGAGGCAGGAGGATTGCTTGAACCCAGGAGGTGTTGCATTGAGCTGAGATCGTGCCACTGCACTCCAGCCTGGGCGACAGAGCGAGACTTAGTCTCAAAAAATAATAATAATAATAATAACATCTAGCCAAATCCATTATTTTCAGATTCATATTTGAGCTGAAATGACATTTTTTTAAAATTAATTCCTTTTCTAGCAGTGGAGACCTCTCCACTGAAATATCACTAAAGACGTAAGGGGCTGGGCATAGTGGCTCACGCCTGTAATCCCAGTAGTTTGGGTGGCCAAGGCAGGTGGATCACTTGAAGTCAGGAGTTCCAGACAAGTCTGGCCAATATGATGAAACCTTGTCTCTACTTAAAATACAAAAATTAGCTGAGCATGGTGGCAGGTACCTGTAATCCCAACTACTCAGAGGCTGAAGCAGGAGAATAGCTTGAACCTGGAAAGTGGAGGTTGCAGTGAACCGAGATCGTGCTACTGCCCTCCAGCCTGGGTGACAGAGTGGAAAAAAAAAAGTCCATAAGTGAGTGGGCTATGCACTCCCTCAGGGTCTGAAGGCAGGGTCTGAAGAAGGCATGTACCAGCCCCACATTTTTCTACACGCTGATGATTCACCTTGTAAACTAATGAATTTTTTAAAAATCCTATATCATAATAGATCTGGGCTTACTTTAATATGAAATAAGATTTTAAATATTTATGATTAGGAAAGCTGAAAAAGCTAAACTGAACAAAGGTTGACATCATATAACCCTGGCTGAGGGTCACCAAATTTTGCAAACATAGACTCACATAAATATGTAGATTTATGTACATAACAAGTTATTTTTTTTCACTGCCTTACAAGTTATTACAGGTAATTACTAAGGGGAGCTGACCAGAACACTGCCAAAGAGTTAGTACAGGATAACATGTGGGGCCACGCCTGGTGGAAATTTATGGAGGCAGTTGAGTTGAATGATAGACTGAGAAGCTTCTCATCCACTGTATCTTTTATCATCTTGCAAAGTATTCATCAAGAACATTTCCCATAAGAACAGATGACTAGATGGGGTCTTTAATTTTACCATCAAGGTAATTTGATTTTTTATTATACATCAAACAATGAAGAATGTCAAACCCTTCACATTTCTCAGAACCAATTCTCTTTCACAACTGTCAAAGCTTTTTCATTGCAGGGACCCTGTCGTGTTTAGTGTTTTAAGATACAGTTTTCCCTTGAAATTGTTGACAGCATGAAGCTGCTTCAATAAGCCAATTTTGTGAGTCGTATTTTTTAAAAGTATGTTGTTAAATTTAACCAGTGATGTGTTGTTAAACCCACTCTCCAGAAAGAAAAAACAGAAAGTCCTGATTTGTTGTTTTTGTCGATTTCTGTGGTGTAAATCCTCCCACTGTGTCTGATTTCAACTGACCAACACTGTCACTGAATGCAGAGTTGGGAAGAGATGTTTATGGCTGATTCTCACAAGTTGGTATGAGCCAGGAACAGCAGGATTCAGGACACCATGGATTTTAACTACACACGAAAAGATGCATGCAATCTCTATGTAAGATCTAAGATACGTATGAGAGAACACCCACATTACTCCACTGAAGTCAAGAAACAGAATGTCACCTGCACCCTAGAAGTCCACTGCATGCCCCTTACAATCTTCTTCCTGTTAGTTAATCACTGTCATCACTTTTCTGCTATTCTTTTTATACTTTTATCACACAAGTATGCATTCCTAAATGTTCTGATTTAATTTTGCCTGTCTTAAACTTTATATAAATGAAACCATCTGGGCACAATGGCTCACACCTGTAATCCCAGCACTTTGTGAGGCCAAAGTGGGTGGATCACCTGAGGTCAGGAGTTCAAGACCAGCCTGGTCAACATGGCAAAACCTCATCTCTATTAAAAATACAAAAATTAGCTGGGTGTGGTAGCAGGTGCTTGTAATCCCAGTTGCTTGATCCCAGGAGGCAGAGGCTGCAGTAAACCGAGATTGCGCCATTGCACTCCAGCCTAGGGGACAAGAGCAAAACTCTGTCTCAAAAAAAAAAAAATTATCCTCTAAGTATTGTTTTTGGTGATTTTTTTTTTTTCAAGACAGGATCTCACCTTGTCACCCAGGTGGGAGTATAGTGGCATGACCTTGGCTCACTGCAACCTCTTCCTCCTGGGCTCAAGCCATCCTCCCACCTCAGCCTCCCTAGTAGCTGGGACCGCAGGCATGCACCACCACATCTGGCTGATTTTTATATTTTTAGTGGAAACAGGGTTTCACCATGTTTCCCAGACTAGTCTCAAACTCCTGAGCTCAAGCAATCCACTCGCCTTGGCCTTCCAAAGTGCTGGGGTTATAGACATGAGCCCCCGTACCTGGCCTCTTTTGTGATTTATTTTGCTCAACATTATATTTGTAAGATTTATCCATGCTGTTGCATGCAGCTACAGTTCATTCGGGTTTTTTTTTGTTTTGTTTTTGTTTTATTTGAGTCAGGGTCTCACTCTATTGCCCAGGCTGGAGTTCAGTGGAACAATCATGGCTCACTGTGGCCTCGACCACCTCAGCTCAAGCAATCTTCCCACCTCAGCATCCCAAATAGCCAGGACTACAGGCACACCACCACATCCAGCTAATGTTTTCATATTTTTTGTAAAGACAGGGGTTTGCCATGTTGTCCAGGTTGGTCTTGAACTCTTGGGCTCAAGGGATCTGCCTGCCTTGGGCTCTCAAAGTGCTGGGATTATAGGTATGAGCCACTGCGCCTGGCTTAGTTCATTCATTTTTATTGCTGCATAGTATTACCATATAAAAATCTCCTCAGTAATGTGCTGGAGCCAGCTTATACAGCTTATACACACTCATGAGAGTTGATTGTTAAATGTTCACAAATTTTGTAAGCTAGTTAATGTCATGTTAGGAGCTTGAAATTGGCCATGATGAGAGTATTTGCACCATGGAAATTAGCAAATGCTACAAATCAGGGCTCTTTCTCCCTGTTGTTAAACATCTGCCAGCATCCCATTGAATATACAATAATATATTTATCCATCCTACAGTAAATGGGCATTTGGTTTCCAGTTTTTGACTCTGAATATTTTCTTCTATGTGTATTGGAGACATGTGCTCACATTTCTAGAGGATAGAATATAGCACAGAAGTGAAATTGTTAGATCATATGGTATGCCATGTTCAATTTTAGTTGCTAATGTCAAGGAATTTTCCAAAGTGTTGGTACCAGTTGACATGGAGTCCTAGTTTTGTCTGAGAATCCTTATTACTCCTGTTATTCCTATTATACCCCATGATATTGCTAGAGTTTCAATTTGCCAAGCAAATGGTTGTATACTTAGATATGATTCCGGCTTTAAGTTGCATTTTCCTTTTTTTTTTTTTTTTTTTGTTTTGAGATGGAGTCTCGCTCTCTCTCCCAGGCTGAAGTACAGTCGCATGATCTCGGCTCACTACAACCTCTGCCTCCCAGATTCCAGCAATTCTCCTACCTCAGCCTCCCGAGTAGCTGGGATTAGACATGTGCCACCACACCCAGCTAATTTTTGTATTTTTAGTAGAGATGGGGATTTGCCATGTTGGCCAGGCTGGTCTTGAACTTCTGACCTCAGCTGATAATCCACCTCAGCCTCCCAAAGTGCTGGGATTGCAGGTGTGAGCCACCGCACCCGGCCGCATTTCCCTAATTTCTAATGAGGTTGAGCACCTTCCCTTAGGTTGTTGGCTCATTTAAATTTTGTCTTGTGTAAAGTACTTGTTCAGGGTTTGATGATTTTTTTGGCTGTATTTTTCTTACTGGTTTTTCAGAGTTCTTTATATATTTCAAATATTCTAATATAAATGTCTGCTGTTATACATTTCCCTCTATTTCCTTGTATCTCTTCCCTGAACAAAAAATACCGTCCGTGGTTAACGTAGGTACAAGTGCACAGACTGGTTTATTATGATCTTGTGTGTATGACTTTTGCATGGCTCCCTTTCACCTTCTCTGGGACCACTTTGTTTCTCTGGTCCAAAGTTACAATTTTAAGATGACATGTTGCGAGTCCTCCATTTCTCTGAGACTCAAAGGGGCATAGGGAGGAGGGGAAATTCAGCTTGGGTTATGCATGAGTCCTGTGCTCCACTCTTTCTCCTGGCTCAGATACTTTGAAATGCCCTAGGCTTACTCTCTCTGGCCAGTCTACTTCATTCTACTGGATTCTGGAAACTTTCTGAAAACCCAGCACTGTGCCCTGGAAGACAGCAATCCTCATTGCACTTTCTGTAGATGGCCCTGTGCAGGGTAATGGTAAAAGGAAAGAAACAAGAGATTGTCATATGATCAAAAGACATACCTCTTCCCTAAAGCTTTCATTTATTAATGAAATGACACCACCTTGTACTTATAGGAGAGGTTACTCTTCATCTGAGACACCTGAAAGGTATCCTGCCTGTAGAAACACTTATAAAATAATACAGGAAGACATTATCCATGTAAAGCCTCTTTAAAAAGAAAACAGAGGCGGGGCATGGTGGCTGATGCCTGTAATTCCAGCACTTTGAGAGGTGGAGGCAGGTGAATCACCTGAGGTCAGGAGTTCAAGACCAGCCTGGCCAACATGGTGAAACCCTGTTTCTACTAAAAATAGAAAAAATTAGCCAGGCGTGGTGGTGAGTGCCTTTAATCCCAGCTATTCAGGAGGCTGAGGCAGTAGAATCACTTGAGCCTGGGAGGCAGAGGTTGCAGTGAGTCGAGATTGCACCATTGTACTCCAGCCTGGGTGACAAGAGCAAGACCTTATCCAAAAAAAAAAAAGAAAGAAAGAAAGAAAGAAAGAAAGAAAGAAAAGAAATTAAAAAGCCATAACTTTTCAGCTGAAGAAGATCTTGGCTCCCAAATAAAGAACCATGGTGCAGAGGAGATACTACAAACAACATTCTCCCATCACAATGCCTTTCCACCTGAAAATTCCAAATCCTTTATTAAACAACTTTTAGATCAAAGAGGAAATACACAGCAATACTGAAGAATTTCCAAACGTGGTGGTAATGAAAATAGTACATGCCAGAAGCTATAGGGTATATTTAAGGAAGTGATCAATCTCCCTCTTGATAATACAAATAAAAATTCAAACTACACTGAGATACAATTTCTCACTTAACAGATTGGCCAAAGCCTTCAAGTTTTACTATACACAGTGTTAAACAAAGCTATAAAGAAAAAGCCAGGCTGGGCACAGTAGCTAATCCCTATAATCCCAACACTTTGGGAAGCCAAGGCAAGTGGATTACCTGAAGACAGGAGTTCTAGACCAGCCTGGCCAACATGGTGAAACCCCATCTCTACTAAAATACAAAAATTAGCCAGTTGTGGTGGTGGGTTCCTGTAATCCCAGCTACTTGGGAGGCTAAGTCAGAAGAAACTCTTGAACCTGGGAGGTGGAGGTTGTGGTGAACCAAGATCTCACCATTGCACTCTAGCCTGGGCAATAGAGCAAGATTCCATCTCAAAAAAAAAAAAAAAGCCACTCTCATTATTGCTAGTAGGTATGCAAAATGCACAATTGCTATGGAGCAGAATTTGGCAATATCTAGCAAGAGTACACGTAGACTGCCCTTCACCCAGCAATTACACCTCCTAAAGTTCATGCCACGACTTTTGCATAAGGCAGAACTGTTTGTTGAAAGACTGGAAACAACCCAAATACCCATCTATATAGAAGATTGGTTGAATTAATTTTGGTACAACCACAGAGTATTTTGCACCAATGAAAAAAAAGAACAAGAAATATCTCTATATACTTTCATGGAGTGACCTCCAGGACATATTAAGTTGAAAAACTAAGATGGTTACAAGTGTATGTATGTTATGGAGGAAGGGAATACAAATAGTTATACATGCTGTCTTACATTACAAAAAAGCAAAAATAAAACAAATGCAACAGAAAAGTTTACCTGTGGAGGAAGGAGGACTGGAGGGGAAAAGTCAGGAATAAAAGCTGGACTTCTCTGAATGTGTCTAATATTATAGATTTGACTTAATTATAAAAACCAGATTAGAAAATTTTAAAGCCATCTCTAAAAACTTAAAATGGAAACAAGACCCTACAAGTGAATTATTGGCATAAAAACGAAAGAGGAATTATTCTGTTTCAAGGTACAGTTAGTTGACTGTCTGTCCCTATTGGGATGTACCATGAAGAAGACAAAAAAAAAAAAAAAAAAGAACCTGCAAAATAAATTTTAAACATTTCTCAGTGATCACATTGTTGATGGTAGCGTTGATATTATTAATCAGAGACTCTTCCATATGTACTGTGGGGGAAAGCAAATACTTGTGTTGTTGGGAACTGGGATTTTTACTAGCTTAGAAAGAAAGAGGTTCAGTAAAAGATAGTTTGAATTTAAACCAGAAGTGTCAATGCAAATTTAAGATGTTTCATTTTTAAAAATTTGTGTATTTCCTATTCTTTCTTCAAACAAAGTCTATAAAGAATAACACAGCCAGTAGCAGTGAACACCTCCAGTGCTCAGACTGTGGTATCTAAATGCTATTTCTGGGAATGAAAAAACATGATGTCTTAGAGAAAATGTTGATTCCAGGAATTGTACTAAATGAGCCCAGAGTGTCTTCTCATAGAAGTTATCAATAACTAATTGGGTTGTTTCAAAGGACTTAGAAGCTAAATTACCTCAGGGTAGCTGAATAATTGATGGGGATGGGGATGGCTCGTCATAGAATTATTCTAATAGAATTAGCATATTAATATTTGGAGCCCTAATTAAGTAATAGATCTGAGTAATAATCATCAATGGCTGCTAACATCACAGAAAAAGAGGTAAGCAGATGGTCTATCCTGCCCAGTACAAAACACAGACATGAAATAATCTTATTTAAACACATGTCTGAACAAGGCTTTAGCTTCAACTACCAATTTATATGAAATGCAGAGTCAGAGGGTCATGATACATTTTAATCTCTCCTAAGTAGTGAGTTGGAATATAGAGCAGGAGCCTATCTGGTCTTTCTGGAGGGAAGGGAAAGAGGAGAGGAGAGGAGAAATTTAGGAGCTTAGCACAGGAGCTCTCTTTGCCAGTCTCTCTCTCACCTTCACCTCAATCTTGTTACCATCAGAAGAGACATGGAAAGGGAGAAAATGGTAGTTGTGGTCAACTCAGTGGTCAGCAGTGTTTATGGTAGCAGACTGTTTATAGGAGTGAAGAGCCGCGCCTTCCCTTCTCCCTTTGGAGAGGCCAAGTGGGAAAGACTGAACTCTCAACAAAGGGTGATGTTCTTACTGCCAGAATGTGTTTTGCTGGCCCAGCTAGGTCTGACAATCACCTACTCAGCTTATCCCATGACAGGCCTACCTAGTTGCTGGCTGCAGACTTCTCTTAATCAAATCTTGCCTTCCATGGGCCTATGGATAGCAAAATCCCCCAGAACCAAGGACAAAGTATCATTCCCACGGTCAGGATTTGTAATATTTCTCAGTGTTTTACCCTTTCGTTTTATTTAATGTATTAGTCCATTCTCGCACTGCTATAAAGAAATATCTGAGACTGGGTAACTTATAAGAGGTTTCCTTGGCTCACGGTTCTGCAGGCTGTACAGGAAGCACGGCCGCATCTGCCTCTGGGGAGGCCTCAGGAAACTTACAATCGTGGCGGAAGGCAGAGTGGGAGCAGGCATCTTACATGGCAAGAGCAGGAGCAGGAGAGAGAGCAGACACGTGCGACACACTTTTAAACAACCAGCTCTCACGAGTACTCACTCTCATGAGAATGGCACCAAGGGGATGGTGCCGAACCATTCATGAGAAACTCCCCCCGTGGTCCAGTCACCGTCCACCAGGCCCCACCTCCAGCACTGGACATTACAATCTGACATGAGGTTTGGGCGGAGACACAGATCCAAACCATAGCAATTGATTTATTTATTTGAGACAGGGTCTTGCTCTGTCACCCAGGCTGGAGTGCTGTAGTGCGATCATAGCTCACTGCAGCCTCCAACTCCTTGGCTCAAGCAATCCTCCCACCTTGCCTTCCCAAAGTGTGAAATTATAAGCGTGAGTCACTGTGCCCAGCCCACACAACTGTTTTCAGAGCTGGTGTTGTTAGGGCAATGACTTGGCTGCTTTTTTCTTCCTAGAAATGAAAACAACAGTGTCTTAAATAAGGTAGAAGTTTATTCTTCTCTTATGTGAAAATCCAACTGCTAAGGAGTCCAGAAAGACAGGGCATCTCCCTTTCAGGAGTTCTTCTGAGGACCTAGGTTCTTTCTATTCTATTGTTCTGCCATCCTATTAACGATGCCCTTTCTACATGCATGGTCACGAAGAGCTCAACACCATCATGTCCAGCCAATGAGAAGGGAAAATAGGCGATGGACAGACAGCTTCCATTAAGCATCCAGCTAGAACTGCAGACATCACTTGCACTCATCCCATTGGACAGAACTTAGCATGTGGTCACACCTAGGTACAAGGAAGTCTGGCAAGTGTAATCTACAGCTAGGGAGCTGAAAAGTAAGGGGTTGTAAAAAAAAAAAAGTGGAAGAAGGGGCTGGGTGTGGTAGCTCACACCTGTAATCTCAGCACTTTGGGAGGATGAGGTAGGCAGATCACTCGAGGTCAGGAGTTTGAGACCAGCCTGGCCAACATGGTGAAACTCCATCTCTACTAAAAATACAAAAATTAGCTGGGTGTGGTGGCGCATGCCTGTAGTCCCATCTATTCAGGAGGCTGAGGCAGGAGAACTGCTTGAATCCAGAAGGTCGAGGTTGCAGCGGGCCAAGATCGCGCCAGTGGACTTCAGCTTGGCAACAGAGTGAGACGTTGTCACATAAACATAAAAATAAATAGGAGAAGGGGAGAGGGTCTGTTGGGTGCCACCTAACAGTTTTTTCCATAGGTCATCAGCTGAGCTGCCTGATGAGAACATTTAGAGATGGTCAGGGAAGTAGACTGTGGCTTCATCCTAACTCACTCTTGTCTCATTTTCTCCCCTAAGTTTTCTCTCCTTTCCTGCATCTGATCTTATCTCCTTCTCGGTTGCTGATGCCCCTCTGGGATAGCAGGCCTTTAGAAGTAGTTAGGGTCACTGTAAATATAGACAAGTTTATTTGTCAGCTCTACCTTAATTTTAGAAAAAAGGAAGGGAGAGAAGAAGGGAAGGAAGAGAGGGAGCAGGAGGTGGGAACATGGAGCCAAGGTGCATTTTCCTAGAGCCCCCAGCTGTAGTGTTGGCCTTATAAAGTGGAAGCCACGGAGAATCCAAGGATGTTCTTGAGACAAAATCTAGCCCACTGTGTTTTGTGACCTTAGTCCTTTGGTTACATGGTGAGCATGGAAGACTCTTGTTTTTTATTTTGCTGATATTTGGGTTTTGAACTTGGAAAATGAGGCAGGTGGAAGGGAGAGAGATTGGTGAATGGGACTGGCCCATCTTCTCTTAGAATCACCCAGGGAGCTTCAAGGTACCACCGTGGTTGACAGCCACTGGTGAACTTACCAAGGAGACACCCCACATGTTGCAAACCCAACTGCAGATGCTGGTAGACAAGAAAGGCAAAGGCCACCGTGACCCCTCAGTGCTGGCGTCTCAGCTCAGGCAGCCCAGGCCTGGGAGCCATCTATAAATGCTTATACACACTAGAGACCACTGAGGATCTACGACAGAAACCAAAATCAGGTGAGGTAATTTAGCCTCCTGGGAAGAAAGCGAGCGCAGTGAATGGGATTCCTGTTTCCATTGCTATGTCGGGCCAGGATTTCCCTGCTCTCTCTTTTGAGCCGTTCTCATGTGCCTAGGGCCATCTCTCACGCCCAGGTATTGTCACTGATGGAAAGGGAAGAGATGCAGAGGGCTGGGGCCGGTTTACTGGGAGACCCAGGACCATCCTGGAGCAGTACCCGTGTCTGCATCATCTGTCTCCTCTCAGGTGCCTGGCTCATTGCTAGTGGTGTCCGTCATTCTACAAAATAAATGGGTGAGGGGCCGAACGTTGCCGTTTTAGGGTCCACTACAGTTAGGGCTGGTTGCTGTGACTAAGCCGCTGAGCTCCTTTGACGAAGAGAAAGGGCTGGTCGTGGGCCCTCAGAGCTCAGAGGACAGCACAGGGCACTTCATTAAGTCTTCACCACGCGGCCTTCCAGAACACACAGTGTCCACATAGATAGGTTCCAGGGAACGGTGCTTCCTTGTTTTCTCCCTCTTTCCTTCCTTTACACCCTTGCACCCTCCTGGCTGATCACGGGTCGAGTCTGCCTTCATTCTTGTGTCTGGATCTGGGCCACCCATGCCTGGCTGAACCCTGGAAGGGCCATGGCTGGGCCTCAGGCAGGAGCCCCCTCAGGACCCAGCCCCTCGATTTCCAAGGTGGGCTCCTTCATGCTGCATGGTGTTGGGCATCACTGTGCCCACGTGATGGACTGGGCAGCATGGGGCAAGGAAGGGACATGGAGGAGACAGGACGTAAAGGAGTAGAACATCATCCCGCCTCACACCCCCCTGTGTGACAAAGGAGAGGGCCTGGGTGACAGCAGGGGGTGACATGCACCAAAGAACCAGAGCCACCTGCAAGAGCATCACTGAGCTCCCCGGTGGAGCCGTGGGGGAGGCTGCAGGCAGAGCATAATCCTCTTCTGGGAATTCTTAGGAAAGTGGGAGCAATTCATGGCCTTTCACGGAAATTTCCATTCTGGGAGATTCGTGGAAGAGAAGCATATGTTATTTCCATTAAAGAACATCTCCGGGGAACTTCGAGGGATTCAAATTATGGATCCATTCTTACATAGAATAAAGCCACATTAAAAGAAAATGTGCAGCAGAAGACATATATGTTTAAGGGAACCATTTCGTAAAGTGAGCAACCCCATGCGAAGGCGGTCCCTTTTGGGCAGTGATGGGCCTGTTAAGAAGCTCAAACCTCTACAGATCCCACATGGCCAAACAGGGCGCTCCCAGGACAGAGCTTCTCCCCTTGACGTCTGAGCGGTTTCCATTTGTTTGTTTATTTGTTTGTGATGGACTCTCGCTCTGTCACCCAGGCTGGAGTGCAGTGGCATGATCTCAGTTCACTGCAACCTCTGCCTCTCAGGTTCAAGCGACTCTCATGCTTCAGCCTCCTGAGTAGCTGGAATTACAGGTGCCCACCACACCTGGCTAATTTTTATATTTTCAGTAGAGACAAGGTTTCACCATGTTGACCAGGCTGGTCTTGAACTCCTGACCTCAAGTGATCCACCTGAAGTGCTGGGATTATAGGGGTGAGCCACCGCTCCAGGCCAGTTTCCATTTGTTACATCCATGCCCCCTGCATATCTCTTTTCACTAAACATCGGCTCTGTTTTTGGTGTTTGTGATGGTTTGCTTTTCTCTTATCATTCCAAAAGCGCCTTCTGTCTCCTTTCAGTTGCTTCCCTCCCAGGAGCCCAGGTTGGAGCTCTGCTCTTCTCCCAGTTACAGTCTCCATGAAGAGGAGATTTTGTCTCTCCTTTGCATAATAAGGCTCCTCAAATCTATGACGTGGGCAACCTTCCATGCTGCTCAAAGTGTGGTCTGTGTCAAGAGACAAATGGAAATCAAAGGTAAACGTCTAGAAAGTTTTTAGCAATTGGACATTGCTGCAACACCCAAGGGGGTGATCCCGAACGTGACATGAAATTGCCAGACACCAGCCCTGCTCCTGTAGTAGGGGGCGTTGGAGCTGCTAAGGCAGCGAGGTGGTGACAATGACCCCTGTGACATGCAGATGACTGCACCGTAGCTCAAGATGTAGGAGGTAGGATGGCCTTATATCTTGGTTTGCCCAGGACAGTCCTCTTCATCACTGTGGTCTCAGCATAATTGGATGATGATGCCCCTTTTCTACTCTTAGAAGTGGCTTAGCTTGGCCAGGTGCATTGGCTCATGCCTGTAATCCCAGCACTTTGGGAGGCAGAGGCAGGCAGATTACCTGAGGTCAGGAGTTCCAGACCAGCCTGGTCAACATGGTGAAACCCTGTCTCTACTAAAAATACAAAAATTAACTGGACATGGTGGTGCATGCCTGTAATCCCAGCTACTTGAGAGGCTAAGGCAGAACCATCGCTTGAACCCAGGAGAGAGAGGTTGCCGTGAACTGAGGTCGTGCCTCTGCACTCCAGCCTGGGCAACAGAGCGAGACTTTATCTCAAAAAAAAAAAGAAGTGTTCCAGCTTGGACAGTAAATTATCTGGTCACCCACTTGACTCTCAGCCACACTGTGTGGCCTTCTCTGTGTCTGGCCTCCCCTCATCACCCCAGTCTCATAATAAGCAACCACAGCAATTTCAGAGGAGGCTGGAGGAGGCTGAAAGAGCCTTCCGTGTAATTCAAGTCTGTCTTAACTTCAGGGATCTAATCCTTCTTTGTTTTCTTTCGTAAGCTCTGGGTGCCTTGTGATTTTCACCGACCATCAGTGAAAGCCTCCTGCCATGGGAGGAGGGAGCCTTGCTCAAGGAGCACCTTTCTGGAATAGGATGTGACAGGCCCTGGGAGCATGAGAGGGAAGGAAATGGTCAAGGGTGGAGCTTTGTTTTGGCTCTGAGTTGACTGGTGCTCTCTGTAAGTGAGGAGTGGGTTTGGCCTGGCTTGGAGTTACTGCCTACGTGGCCCATTGAGAAGGCACTGAAAGGCCCACTTGCCTCCTAATATAACTGTCCCTTATCCTGGTACTAATCTAAAATACTCCTGGGCCAGGTGGCTCACACCTGTAATTCCCACACTTTGGGAGGCTGAGGTGGGAGGATCGCTTGAGCCCAGGAGTTTAAGACCAACAATGTGAAACCCCATTTCTATTAAAAATTTAAAAATATCCCAAAGGTGGCATGAAATTTACAAAAAACAAAAAAAAAAGAATAAAAAATTAGCCAGGCATATATATATATATATATATATATATATATATTCTTATTTATATATGAGTATATATATATAAGTATATTTATATATGAATATACTCTTTTTTATTAATATATAAAAGTATATTTATATATGAGTATACTCATTAATATATAAAAGTATATTTATATGAGTATAATCATATAAATATAAGAAGATATAGAAATGAGTATAAAAAGAGCATACATGTATATTCTTTATATATACTATAAAATACATAAATAAGTCATACCCTTTCTGTTAAAATGCAAATCCCTTACTTTAGAGAGCTAAACCCCAAGAACATATCAGTGTCAGGTCTCTCACAGAGTACCAGGAGGATTAGACACAGCACAATTTTAAAGGGAAAGAGCTGAGCCACGAGAAACTTACTGAGGCAGGCAGGGCCTGGCAGCAGGCCAGCAGCACCAGGAGAGAAGGTGAGGAGGTGCCATGAAAACCCCATAATTGGTCAGGCATGATGGCTCATGCCTGTAATTCCAGCATTTTGGGAGGCTAAGGCTGGTGGATCACCTGAGCTCAGGTGATCCTGGGTTCAAGACCAGCATGACCAACACGGCAAAACCCAGTCTCAACTAAATATACAAAATTAGCCAAGCATGGTGGCACATGCCTGTAATCCCAGGTACTTGGGAGTCTGAGGCCGGAGAATCGCTTGAACCCAAGAGGCGGAGGTTGCAGTGAGCCAAGATTACGCCATTGCACTCCAGCCTGGGCGACAAGATCAAAACTCCATCTCAAAAATAAAAAACAAAAACTCCATAATTCAGCCCATCAGTGGCCTCGGGTCACTGTGTGTACAAGGTGTTTGTGGGACGTCCCTGCTCTGCCACAATTTCAGCTGATATCCAGAGTTAAAGCGCTCTAAGTACCCCACCTTCTATAACGTGTTGCTAAGGAAAACTCCCAACGCTAAGGCTTTGATACAAATACCATTCCTCCACCTTCCTCTCCATCTTTTTGCGTCAGAAGAGACATGAAAAGGGAGAAAATGGTAGTTGCTGTCAACTCTGTGATCGGCAGTGTTTACGGTGGCAGACTGTGTGTAGAGGTGAAGAGGGGTGCCTTCCCCTCTCCCTTTGCAGAGGCCGAGTGGGAAAGGTTGAGGAGCCAGAAAGGGAGACCAGCATTTTCATTTCCCAGTTGGGCTCCAGTTTGGCCACCTGCCTGTCGGGTCATCTGCCCAGAAGGAAGCATTTCCTTGATAATCATGCAGCAGTGCCTGACGTCAATTCATGGTGCTCAACCGTGGATTTCTCTCTTTAGTAGAAGGGGTACTTAGCACAGCTTTTTTTTTTTTTTTTCCCAGATTTGGCCTTTAACTGGAAAATTCTGGATCAAGAAGAGTGCCCCTCAATGTTTTTGATGCTCCTCCGTTCCCCCTAGAGTTGCCACTGGTTACAGTTACTCAGCTTGGGAATTACAGCTGTCATACTTGAGCAATATGAGGGATGCAGGGTCCAGTGGGAGCCCAGATGCCATTCAGAGGATGGGCACCAGCAGTGCCCTGGCTCCAAACAGGGCGGCCAGGTGTTAGGCAGGCACGGGAGTTAGCAGGGTAGGTGGGTTGGCAAGGCCAGGTGCACGGCAGGAGTGGTGTGGAGCCCAGCGGGCTGTGGGGACTAGAGGTAGTTTCTGGCCAGCCTGGAGCTGAGAGCACAGAGAAAGAACCCCAAACTCTTAATTTTTCTGTAGGACTTGGCTAGTGCTCAGGCCTGCTGGCAGCCCCAGCTGGAAATCTGTTTACCCAGAGAATGAAACATCAGATAAGCTTTGTGGTGGAAGGGAGCCATGATTCTCAGCCTGATTGCTGCAATTAGAGGGAGAGGCAAAGGGAATCCAGTGGAACTTTTGGCCGGCAAAGCTCTAGGGAATCTGAGGCAGTGACTGGGTCTAGGGTGAAGCTTTATTTATGGAGAAGCGATCCCAGGTGAAAACAGCTGTTGGCCAGAGTTTTGGAGAAGCATGAGTTGACTCAGAATTAGGCCATAAACTTAGGTTATTTTATTTTGAGACAGGGTCTCACTCTTTTGCCCAGGCTGGAGTGCAGTGGCGCCATCACAGCTCACTGCAGCCTCAACCTCCCAGGCTCAAGTGATCCTCCTGCCTCAGCCTCCTAAGGATCTGGGACCACAGGCACATGCCACCATGCCAGCTATTTTTTTTTTTTAATTTTTGTAGAGATGAAGGTCTCCCTATGTTGCTCAGACTAGTCTCAAACTCCTGAGCTCAAGCCATCCTCTTGCCTGGGCCTCCCAGCATGTGGAGGTTACAGGCATGTGCCACCATGCCTGGCCTATTTCTATTTATTTATATGTATATATAGTATGTAGAGCTTTACTGTAAAGCACTGACCCATACAATTATGAAGGCTAAGAAGTCCCGCAATCTGCCTTCTGCAAGTGGAAACTCAGGAAAATCAGTGGCATAGCTCAAAGGCCTGAGAGCTAGAGACCTACAAGTATAGAGTCAAGTCCAGGTCTGAAGGTCTAAGAACCAGGAGGCCCGAGGAAGGAGATGATCCACAGTCCAACTTCAGCAGCCGGGTAGACAGCGGATTCCTTCTTCCTCTGCCGTTTTGTTCTATTCAGGCTCTTAGTGGATTGGATGACGCCCAGCCACGCTGGGGAGTGCCATTTGCTTTACGAACCCACCAATCCAAAGGCAAGTCTCTTCTAGGAGCATCCGCCAAGACACAACCAGAGGTAATGTCTTGCCAGCTCTCTGGGTGCCCTGTGGTCAGCCTGACACATACAATTCACCATCGCAGTGAATAATGGATTGAGAGCTGTGATGTGCTGGTTAAGCAGCTCTCCATGGGGAAAAATAAGCCCTGATTTGTAGCACCTGGTGACCTTTGTGGTGTAAATGCTCCCACTCCGACTCATTTTCAGCTATCCCATGAAGTCACTGAGTGGGGAGTGGAAGGAGATACACACGCCAACTCTCACAAGACAGTATGAGCTGGCTCCAGCACTCCATGGTGGGGCACAGACATCTGAGAGCAAAGAAAACATTTAGGCTCACAGCTTCATTACTCTCTTAGAGTTGCATGGAAGGACAGATTCTGGGATTCTGTATTTTTGTGGCAGGTGTTTTATTTTTATTTATGTATTTTATTTTATTTTTTTTGGTTTTTTTTTTTTTTCTTTTTTTTTGAGACAGAGTCTCACTCTGTTGCCCAGGCTGGAGTGCAATGGCACAGTCTCAGCTCACTGCAACCTCCACCTCCCGAGTTCAAGCAATTCTCTTGCCTCAGCCTCCCAAGTAGCTGGGATTACAGGCACGCACCACCACACCCAGTTAATTTTTGTATTTTTAGTGGAGACTGAGTTTCACCACGTTGGCCAGGCTGGTCTCGATTTCTTGACCTTGTGATCTGCCTGCCTTGGCCTCCCGAAGTGCTGAGATTACAGGCATGAGCGACTGTGCCCGGCCCGGCCTGTGTTAGCTTCCACTATTGGTTATGATGGAGTCAAGCCAGTTTTTTCATATCAAATTGATTTCTTTATTTCATATTCTCAAGCGGAGAATGAAGGTTAGATAACAGCAAGTCCTAGCTACATGTCAGACTCAGTCAGCAGCCTTCCTTCTCCTCAAAGCTCCTTTCTTTCCCATGCATATGGTGAAGATGCATATGCTAGTTTCAGTCTCTCCCGGGTGGCCCCTCAGCTGTGCTCCTGGAGTCTGTGGGCTCTCATCCCTCCGGGATCCCACTTTCCTGCCAGCTGGGCACTGACACACCATTTGATAGGATGTCATTTCCTGTCCCTCATTCCAGTGGGGAGATATGACTGTATTAGTAATTCAAAAATTAATTTGAACTAAAGTCTCCTTTTTAGTTTAATGTAGTTTAAATGAGGGTGTCTAACATTTAGAACCAAAGGAATCTTAGTTGAGGTCACCTCACTACTGTGTTTCTTTACTCTTTTTTTTTTTTTTTGAGACGGAGTTTTACTCTTGTCACCCAGGTTGGAGTGCAGTGGTGCGGTCTCGGCTCACTGCAACCTCTGCCTCCCATGTTCAAGTGATTCTCCTGCCTCAGCCTCCCAAGTACCTGGGATTATAGGAATGCACCACCACGCCCAACTAGTTTGTATTTTTAGTGGAGACAGGGTTTCATCACTTTAACCAGGCTGGTCTTGAACTCCTGACCTCAGGTGATCTACCCACCTCGGCCTTCCAAAGCGCTGGGATTACAGGTGTGAGCCACTGCACCCGGCCATGTTTAGCTTGTTTCTATCAAACTGGCAGGTATCTATTTCTCACATATGACCACTCAATGTAATTTCTTTCTTTTCACCCCCTTAGTGAGCTCTATGTGGAGTTTTCCATGTTTCCACCTGTTCCCTAGTGCCTGCTACCAAAGGGTACAAATATTTAAATGAAATTTCATTGTAGGGGGTGAAATAGACTTTATAGCAATGTGTTAAGTATGACTTTTCTCAATGTCCAAGAGAAAAATCATTTAAGAAGTGAAGCCTTCCCAATAGATCCACTCAATGGCATATTCCAGTTCCTATCCATTTTCCAAAATGTTTCATCTCTCCAATCTTCCAACACCATGTGAACTCTCTACCTGCCTAACGTATATCTGCCGTGCCTCATCCCCTAGTGAGGTCTCCCCAGATAGTTGCTCTTATTAATATTCTATTCTGCAATTTGCTTGATGGCTTTGGAAGCAGACAGCTGAAGGTTCACAAACCTAGCTTCATCACTTGCTAGTTATATGAATGAGGGGGAAGTTAGCCTTTCTGACTTTTATTTTCCCCATCTGTAAAATGGGGCTCCATTTTTTTTTTTTTTTGTCAAATACTTGCTCCAGGCCAGTTGTGAAGATTCAATAAGACAGTAAAGGGGGAAAAAAAAGAAACCCAGAACCTGGTGGAGAGGAAATTATAGCCCAGGGCCTCACACTGGTAAGTCCCCCTCCACGTGGGCCACAGCCATTAGCAAGCATTCTGTATTCATCTGACTGTTGTCAGCCAATCAGAGTGTACCTTGTCAGGGGTGCTGAACATCTTTTTAAGAGCATGGGATTTAAGCCATGCTGACCTTATTCTAGCCTTCAATTTCTTCACTCACAGTACCTTTTAAGGAAAGAACAACTTGGCAGTATCAAATAAGACCAGCTGCCCTAAATTAAGATTTTAAACATTTAGTTTAGTTCTAGTTTGAAAAGGACCAAATGTTTCCCAAAAGCTCTCTGATTTGACTGGAGAAGTATTTTTATTGGAAAGGGCACCATTTTCTTATTGGAATGCCTTCAGGTTGGCTATTCATAAGACATCGCATTTTAAAATTAAATAATTGAAATCTAAGCTGTATTCCAATTGCTCCTGATATGGTTAGGCTCTGTGTCCCCACCCAAATCTTGAATTGTACTCCTTTAATTCCCACATGTTGTGGAAGTGACCTGGTGGGAGATCATTGAATCATGGGGGTGGTTTCCCCACACTGTTCTCATGGTGGTGAATAAGTCTCACGAGATCTAATGGTTTTATCCAGGGTTTCTGTTTTCGCATCTTCCTCATTTTACTTTTTCCACCACCATGTAAAAAGTGCCTTTTGCCTCCTACTATGATCCTGAGGCCTCCCTAGCCATGTGGAACTGTAAGTCCAATTAAACCTCTTTTTCTTCCCAGTCTCGGACATGTCTTTATCAGAGGCGTGAAAATAGACTAATACAGCTCCCTACAATTCCTCTTTAAGACGCAGTTTTTCCCTGGGATGTCAAGCTCAGATCTACTGAGGAAAACACATCTCCTGGGAGAAGAAAAGGGTTTTTAGGGATGTGCTCTTTCACTTCTGCTATATTGTCTTTGCTTTTAGGGATAATTAAATCAATAAAAGACATTGCTAGCTGGGCGCGGTGGCTCATGCCTATTGTTCCAGCACTCTAGAAGGCCAAGGTGGGAGAATTACTTTGAGCCGTGGAGTTCTAGGCCAGCCTGGGCAACATAGTGAGACCCTGTCTCTACCAAGAAAAAAAAAATAGCCATAATCCTCCCATAGTACCAGCTACTTGGGAGGCTGAGGCAGGAGGAGGATCACTTGAGTCTGGGAGGTCCAGGCTGCAGTGAGCTATGATTGCACCTCTGCACTTCAGCCCGAGCGGCAGAGTGACACCCTATCTTAAAACAAAAGAGAACCATACTGCTTTTTGACTCTTGGGCAAAGAGCTATAATTTAGAAACTTCTGTCCATTCAGGTTCATTGGAATTGTCTTACAGAAATGACAGCATGTAGAGACCATGAAGAGGGGTGAAGGAGACTGATGAATTTGGAGTCAGCAAATGGGGCTCAAAAAGGTCTTTACTGGGAGGGTCCCCATATGAAGTCAATCCCAGCCACCATGGGCTGGTCACCCACGAAAGGTCAAGCATGTGGGAAGTTCTTACCATTCATGACCTCATGGGCCCTGATCCTTTTAGTCCCATTTCATGGATTCCATTCCAGGGCTGTCTCACCTGAAAGCCCTGCCCATTCTATTGCTCTAGAAGGCCTTTTATTTATTTATGTATTTTGAGATGGAGTTTCACTCTTGTTGCCCAGGCTGGAGCACAATGGCGTGATCTCAGCTCACCACAACCTCTGCTTCCTGGGTTCAAGGGAGTCTCCTGCCTCAGCCTCCCGAAAACCTCCCAAGTAGCTGGGATTACAGGAGCCCACAACGATGCCTAGCTAATTTTGTGTTTGTAGTAGAGACGGAGTTTCCTCCATTTTGGTCAGGCTGGTCTCAAACTCCCGACCTCAGGTGATCCGCCTGCCTTGGCCTCCCAAAGTGCTGGGATTATGGGTGTGAGCCACCACGTCCGGCCTAGCCAACCTTTCTAGGACTGAGATGAGACAGCCACAGTGCAGGTCTACTAGGAAAGTCACCACTTCTGCAAAGAAAGATCACACATCTTCCCATATCACTCTGTATATCATTCTGAGGGCTTTGGTAAACAGGGAGGAAGCTTTGGGGAACGGAAGGAGCAAACCCTCAAGGGCCTGAGGGCAAGTCTCAGCTCTGCAATTTACTAGTTGCATGATCTTGTAATGATAATGATTGAATAAACTGAATTGTGTATTCCCAAAATTTGTCTTTTGAAGCCCAACCCCTAGTGTGATGATATGAGATGGAGACTCTGGCAGGTAATTAGGGTTAAATGAGATATAATGTAGGTGTTAATATAATGGTATTGGTGTCATTATAAAAGGAGGAGAAGGGCCTGGCACGGTGGCTCATGCCTGTAACCCCAGCACTTTGGGAGGCCAAGCCAGGTGGATCAAAAGGTCAAGAGAGACCATCCTGGCCAACATGGTGAAACCCCATCTCTACTAAAAATACAAAAATTACCTGGGTGTGGTGATGCACTTCTGTAATCCCAGCTACTCAGGAGGCTGAGACAGGAGAATTGCTTGAACCCGGGAGGCAGAGGTTGCAGTGAGTCGAGATCGCACCGCTGTACTCCAGCCTGGGCAACAGAGTAGGACTGTCTCTCAAAAAAAAAAAAAAAAAAAAAAAAAAAGAGGGGGAGAAGGTACCAGAGAGCTCACTCTCTCTGCCCAGGCTGAGGGAAATGCCATGTGTTTGCATAAGGAGAAGGTGGCTGTCTACAAGCCAGGAAAACAGCCCTCACCAGAATGTCAATCTTCCAGCACGTTGATCTGGACTTCCAGCCTCCAGGACTGTGAGAAAATGAATTTCTGTTGTTTAAGCCACCATTCTGTGGTATTTTGTAATGCCACAATGGTGAACACCATTCTAAGCACTTTAGAGACATCAACTATTCTAATGTATAGCTATGAGGAAGATGTTGTCATCATCTGGGAGACACTGGTCACCATCTGCAGACTTCTGGCCTGCAGACTCTGACTGAAGGACGGATGAATGAATGCACTCTCACACATTACAGTCATACAAGTGGGCTAGGGATGGCTTCTGGCTACTTTCAGAGACTGAAATGCAACCAATCAACCAAGACTCCCTTGCCATTGTTACATTTATTCAGTAGGAATTTTACAACAGATGTTCTAAGTCAACACACTTTTGGATAATTAACTTGTTTAAAAGACTGATATTACCAATGATAAAAGCTTTAGGTTCCAGGCCCAGAGTAAACACTATTCACAGGTAATTCCCCTTGATTTCCCCCTGAGAGGACCATCCAGCACAGAGTTTACATGAGCAAACAGTTGAGTAGAGGTAAAGGGATGTGGGGCAAACTGACTTAAACTGGGAAAGCCTCTGATTGTCTCTCTTTTGTATGCTAATTTTAATGAGGTAGCTGCCTTCAGCTTGCCCCAATAAAACCCTTTGGCCTTCCAAAAGGTTTGAGATTACAATCTATAAGTTTTGCTAATATTTTCCATAATATTTTGCCACCACCCCAAGTGAATCTCAACACATCTGCATATTACGAATGAGAAGCCAAAAGCTTAGAGAGACCATATGCTTTAGGGGTGAAAAGTAGTTCAGGTAACACACGAAAACTCGAGCACCAGCAGAAAGAGATCAGGAGTTGCCCAGTGCCAAGGATGACAGAGACTGACTGCAAAGGGGAACAAGGACAGTTTTAGGGGTCATAGAAATATTCTGCATCTCATTTTTACATCTTGGTGGTGGTCACATGGGTGTATATATTTGTCAAAACTCATTGAGCTACGCAGTTATAATGGATATATTTTATTGTATGTAATTTATAACCCAAAGATGACTGAAAATTTTTAAAAAGTGGTTGCAGTGACAAAGAAAGATAGGAACTAGAGTTAGAACATTTGTGTCTGAATTGAATTCCAGCTTCACCACATATTATTTGCATACTTTTGACCAAGAAGTTACTTAATCTCATTGGGTCCCTCAGCCTTCAGTTCTTCATCTATTAAATGGTAGTAATAATGTTTTCTCAATATATATTTTAAGACTGTTATGAAAGTATTTCATACTGTATTTTATTCATTTATGCATTCATCCAGCAAACATATAATGAGCACATTCTGTGAGTCAGGCACTGATGTTGGTAGGCAGGACTGATGCACCATTCTGGGAAGTAGATCAGGAAACTGAACAGACAGGGCACAGGAGGCCAAAGTGGGCGGATTGCTTGAGCCCAGGAGTTCGAGACCAGCCTGGGCAACAAAGTGAGACCCTGTCTCTATTAAAATATACACATACACACGTACATTTGTACATATGTATATATATGCATAAAACAGACAGGGACTCTGGGCCTATGGAGCTAATTTTCTTTTTTTTTGTTTTTTTGGTTTTTTTTTTTTGAGATGGAGTCTCACTCTGTCACCCAGGCTGGAGTGAAGTGCAGTTGCATGATCTCAGCTCACTGCAACCTCCACCTCCTGGGTTCAAGCAATTCTCTGCCTCAGCCTCTTGAGTAGCTGGGATTATAGGCACCTGCTACCATGCCCAGCTAATTTTTATATTTTTAATAGAGATGGGGTTTTACCTTTTTGGCCAGGCTGCTCTTGAACTCCTGACCTTGTGATCCACCTGCCTTGGCCTCCCAAAGTGCTGGGATTACAGGCATGAGCCATTGCACCTGGCCTCTTTTTCTTTTTTTCGAAAGAAGGGATTTGTTAGCTTTTTTTGGGAAAAAAAAAAAAAACAAAACAAAACTTTTAGGTTCAGGGGTACATGTGTAGATTTGTTATATAGATAAACTCTTGTCACAAGGGTTTGTTGTACAGATTATTTCATCACCCAGGTACTAAGCCTAGTACCCAATAGTTATTTTTTCTATTTCTATCTCTCCTCCCACCTCTGCCCTCTGGTAGGCCCCTGTCTCTGTTGTTCTCCTCTATGTATCCATGTGTTCTCATTATTTAACTTCCACTTATAAGTGAGAATATGCAGTATTGAGTTTTCTGTTTTTGTGCTAGTTTGCTAAAGATAATGACCTCCTGTTTTTGTGTTAGTTTGCTAAAGATAATGCACCCATGTTCCTGCATTGTTTGATGCAGGATTGACTGATATTGTTCTTTTTTGTGGCTGCATAGTATTCCATGGCACTAATTTTCTAAAAAAGGAGAGGAAACACCATAGACAAGTAAAATGACAATTGCAGGTAGAAATACATGCAACGAATGAAATTAAACAAAGTTAATGTCATTACCTAGGGAATATATTGGAGAGACTGCACAGATAAATTTTTCCTGAACCCTCAGAGGGTGTCTGAACCAAGTTTTAAAGAAAGAGGAGGAGATCATGCAAGGATCTGAGGGAATGGGGCTCCAGGCAGAAGGAATGAGAAGTGCAAAGGCTGGAATGAACTCGGGCAGTCAAGGACGAGAAAGCCCAGTATGACTGGAGAGAGGTGAGCCAGGCTGAGGGCTAAGAATGGTTCAAGGTAGGTTTGCTGTGGGCATGGATTAAAGGCTATGTTGTGGAAAATTAATCATGGTGGGGACAGTGATGGAAGCCAGCAAGAGTGTAGGAGGTCGTGACACTGGCACTGGCCCCGGGGACTTGAACTGGGCTGGTGATCTCAGAGAAGGAGCAAAGTACATGGACTCCGGATACACGCTGGCGACTGGCTCAGCACGGCTTGCTGCTGTGTTGAGGGAGGGAATGAGAAAGACTCAAGAATGGCTCTGAGTGCTTTTAACGTGTGCAGCTGGGAAGATGGTGGTGCCCTCTGCCGAGGGAAGGAAGTGTGAAGCAGGAAGCCAGGAGTTCTGCTTTTGACTTGCTAAATTAGACATGCCTGCTAGACAACTGCGTGGAATTGGCATGTCTGCAACTGGATATGAGTCTGGAGTTCAGGGGCAAGGTCAAGGCTAGAGATGCAAGGAAACACCCACAGCAACTTAAAGCATTTTGTTTTTACCTCTCCTCACATTCACTGCAGGAACCACCACTTCCTCCTGTCACCTTCTAAAGTGTATTTCATTCTCCCTAGATGCCTACAGGGGTGGGGGCAGGAAAGGGATGCGAGCACCGAGGTGGTTCTCATTACACATGAGACACGATAGCCAGTCACTGTACTGCAGTGAAGAGTCTCTTCCCTGAGGGATCATATATATCTGCAGGCTCCCGTTAAGTCCTTCTCCAGTTTTATTTTATTTTATTTTATTTTACTTTTGGAGACAAGGTATAGCTTTGTCACTCAGGCTCAAGTGCAGTGCTGCAATCACAGCTCACTGCAGCCTTGACCTCCTGGGCTCAAGCGATCCTTCTACCTCAGCCTTCCAAATAGCTGAGACTGAGTCGCCTGGTGCACGGCACCATGCCTGGCTAATTTTTGTATTTTTTGAATAGACAGAGTCTTGCTATGTTTCCCAGGCTGATCTTGAATTCCTAGGCTCAAGCAGTCTACCCACCTCGGCCTCTCAAAGTGCTGAGATTACAGGCATGAGCCACCACGCCTGGCCAGTCCTTCTCATTTTAAAGACTCCCTTGTAAGAAGCACTTTCTCTGACCATCCTATTTAAAATGGGTCTCCTCCCTTCGTTTCCATTCCCACAGCAGCATTGCCTTAACCAGCATGCTGTTGGTCTCATTGCAAGCAGTTGTTTGTAATGATAATGACTGGTTCAAGTTCACTGTCTCTCTCCACCGTGGGAGAGAGAGTTTGACTGCATGTTGAAAGGAAGTGTGCCTGTCATGGCAATCCCTGCCAGCCAGAGCTAGCACAGTGCCTGGCACACACACGCTAGGTGCTTATTAAATATCTGTTGAAGAACTTAATGAGCTGTCTCTGGGATATCATGGTTCAGAGTGGATTAATTGAAGCTCCAAGCATGGGCTGAGGCAGCTTCATTCTAGATCACTGAGCCCTTAGCCCAAGGCCAGAAATGAGTTTTTAAAGATGGCATAGGGAACAATTATCGGGGAGTGTGGCGGCAAACAACACGGCAAATTTCCAAGCCCTGCCAGGCGCTGGGCGCCATTTGCGTTCATCACCGAGCACCACGGCATACGCAACCTTGTTAGCAGGATCATGGGCCAGAGATGGATGGATCCACTCCAGCCTCCTGCTGAGCTCCTGAAACCAAAGACTTTTGTAAGTGTTTTGAGTTGTTCTCATGAGATGTCATGGCCAGCAAGCTGGAAAACCGTGTGGCTCTTTGCCAGTTGCCTGGTTTCAAATCTAGTCTCTTCCATGGAAAATGAAATTGAGAAAGAATTTAAGATTCCTAATTCAGATCTGTCCCCTGCAAGGGAGAAGGCTATTTTTATGTTCCAACCCAACACACTGAAGAGATCTGGGAATGCAGCCTCTATTCAGAGATAGGAAGAAGGGATTCAGTGGGTCCAGATAAGAAAGTGGGGCCAGGCACGGTGGCTCATGCCTGTAATCCCAGCACTTTGGGGGACCAAGGCGGGAGGGCCACTTGAGCCCAGGAGTTCCAAACCAGCCAGGGCAACAAAGTGAGACCCCATCTGTACAAAAAAGTCAAAAAATTAGCTGTGCCTGGTGGTCTGTCGCTGTGGTCCCAATCACTCATGCGGCGGAGGTGGGAGAATCACTTGAACCCAGGAGGTCGAGGCTGCAGTGAGCTGGGATTGTGCCACTGCACTCCAGCATGGGCAACAGAGTGAGATCCTGTCTGAAAAGAGGAGCGGGGAGGAGAGAGGAAGAGAAGGGAAGGGAGGGGAAGGGAGGGGGGCAGAAAAATTCCAAAGGGAAGTGGAAGTTGAAATGGTTCAGACTTTTGTTATCTTGAAAAAGAGCGTCTTTCTATGCTGAAGAGTATTAATTTATGCATGTGAATTATCCAGTAGGGAGGCATGAAGGCAAAGGGAAAACCTGGCACAATTTCCCTCGCTGGAGAAGAGGGCAGAGTTCATGGGTTGAAACGGTGATGAACGCAGGGAGATGCTAGAATTTGTTTCTCTTTTGAAATGTTGTTTATGCCTTTTACCGAGGTGAAAAACCTCTCTCTCCCTCACTAGATAGTGCAATAAAGTGCTAGAAGCATCTGTATGTATCAATCACAATATTTTGGAAGAAGAAGGAGGGGTTACATGTTTGCAGCCTGAGGAGACATAAAAGAGGAACTGGTGACTCCCGGGAGCCCAAAGCCTCAAGGACGTTTGATTATTGAAGAGCTGGAAAACGATGTGTTTGACACATCGCTTGGGCTTGTTGGCATTTTGTGTCTGAGGCCAAAATGGTCAGGATGAGTTGAGGATAGGAACTCTTCCTCAGAGGTGTAGAACAGCTCTTTGTGAAGTACTCTCTGGTTACTTTTTGGGTGTTCTGATTTGTGGGTGATAATGTTCCCTTTTCCCACCACCATCCAATCCCCGAAAGTCCCAGAGTAAAAGGAAAGTGAAAAAGAGACCAATGGCATGGGTTGAAAATGTGTAACCACAACCCATGGGATTTTTAAAGCAGAAACAGGCCTGTGCAATGTGAGTTAGGACTGTGGGAGGATGCTATCCTGTCATTCTTTCCTAGGCTTCCTGGGCCGAAAACTTTCTCACTTGTCATGTTCCCCACCGCAATGTGGGACCCTGCTGTGCACCAGGGGGGCCGTCAGCCACAATGTGGAGGTGAGGAAGGTCTGCGGGAGCCCTGGCCTGCTGGGATGCAGGGTGGGATGGAAATTCTACAGTGAGGCCAGGACAAACGTTCTACTCATCATCACTGATGCTTACGGTCAAAACAAGAAAAACTCGTGGAAAAAAATCGTTTCTCTCAACATGATGTGTAGCTTTCCTCTCTGAAGCTCCCCTACCCCTCCGGTGAATAGTTCTCGAGCACCAGGCAGGTGGGGTGGATCTGAAAGGTCAGTGCCTCTGGGACACAGACAGGGCTACCTGGAGGGACGCCGGGGAGGCCAGGCCAGCCCTTCCCTCTAGCTGATGCTTAGAAAAACTTTCCATGTGGACTTGGGTTGGGTCATCCAGAGATCTGCAGCAGCCTGCCTCTTCCAAACTAAACACGCGCGTCTGAGTTCTTAACTCCAACTAAAGTAATGGCCTTGGGGGACCTAAAGCAAAATCAAACTTGCAAAGAAAACTGGTTTTAAACACAGGCTACAAACAACAGTGTGGAATTTAGGCAAAGCTACGCCTTGGAAGAGACCCACGCACTTGAGCAAGTGTAAAAAATCAGTGGCCTCCACCTATTTTCAGGGACCATATTAGAAGAAAGCAAGATAGAAATGAAGATCATGATGACTGATTGATAGATTGATTTTAAATTTACTGATGGGGAAACCAGGGCAGAGAAGCTAAGTCGTCTCTAGGCATCACCATGAAAGCATTTCCAGAGAAGAAGAAGAAAAGGCAGCACTGTCCTTTAGCCTGTCACAGCAGTGGCCCTCTCCTTATGAAACATTCTTTGTCACCGTCAATTTCTCCACAGAGCCCAGACAGCCAGCAGAGAGAGTGCTACGACGTGCCTGTTTATGTCCCCCTAAAATGCCCATGTTGAAGCTCTACCCCACAGTGTGATGGTGTCAGAGCTAATTAGGAGGTAATTGAGTCATGAGAGGGAAGCCCCATGCTGGGGTTACTTCCCTCAGAAGAAGAGACAGAAGACAAACTGTTAGAAGCTGCTGCTTCTCTCTCTCTGCTCTCTGTCAAGTGAAGATACTACGAGAAGATGCTGTCTGCAAACCAGATCTTGGACTTCCAGGCTCCAGGACTGAGAGAACTCAGTGTCAGTGTTTTTTTTTGTTTTGAGATGGAGTCTTGCTCTGTCACCAGGCTGGAGTGCAGTGGCGTGATCTCAGCTCACTGCAACCTCCGCCTCCCGGGTTCAAGTGATTCTCCTGTTTCAGCCTCCCAAGTAGCTGGGACTACAGGTGTATGCCACAACACCCAGCTAATTTTTGTATTTTTAGTAGAGATGGAGTTTCACCATGTTGGCCAGGATGGTCTCGATCTCTTGACCTCGTGATCTGCCCGCCTCGGCCTCCCAAAGTGCTGGGATTACAGGCATGAGCCACCACGCCTGGCCTGAAAGAAATCAGAGTTAGTTCTTTTTTTTAGTTAGTTCTTTAAGCCACCAGTCTATGGTTATAGCAGCCTGAACTAACTAAAAAAGGGCTACTTAAAGAAGGGGTTTGAGTTTGGATTGGAGTTGGCCTGCAGAGCCCTTAGAATTCTTTTTCATCCTGGATTTTTCTCTGTGCTTTTGAGTGTTACACACTCTTTGTTGGATATTGGCCTACGTCAGGGAGACAGTGGATGATTTACCAGTGTTTCCATGATTCCCAGATACCTCGGGGGTTGCCAACTGCCCCTCATAAAAATACAAAGCCCCTGGTGGTGGTGGGATGGAAATAGTGGAGACAGTGATAAAACTGTGTCTGTTGGGATGTACTTGCCTCATCAATAGTCTGTGCTTTTATACCGTTAAGTTGAGTTAGGAAAGCCCGGGTGTGGCAGGCCAACTAAGCTGGCTCCCCTAGGTCCTCAGCTCCTGGTGTTCATGTCCCTGTGGATTTCCCACCCTTTGGGCATGCATGGAACCTGTGACCTGCTTCTAATCAGCAGAATATTGCCGAGGCGATGGCATGTCACTTCCTTGAAGTTACATAAGATCGTGACTTACATCTTGTCATAGACAGTCTGCACACTTCAATGAAGCAAGCAGCCATGCTGGGGAGGGCCACTTGGCAAGGAACTGAGGGCAGCCAGCCGCCAGGAAGGAACCGAGGGCTTCAGTTCAACAACCTGCAAGAAGCCAAATCCTGCCAACCATCATGTGAGCTTGGACATGGATCCTTCCCAGTTGAACCTTCGGATAAGACCCTCACCCTGCCCGATATCTTGATTGTAAGCTTGGGACAGACCCTGATGCAGAGAACCCAGCTATGCCGTGCCTAGATTCCTGAATCATAGAAACTGTGAGATAATAAATGTGTGTTGTTTTGAGCCACTAAGTTTGTAGTAAGTTGTTATACAGCAATAGATCATTCACATATCAGTCTAGAGTGTTTGCATTTGGATCAGTTTACTGATATTCAGAGCTACTCCAAGGGCCTTAATTTGTATCTTCTTATCAAGGGGACTCAATAATTTCTCCTAGAATAAAGTGTTTATTCCAAAGGGCAAGAACCTCTTTTTACCCTTGGAGCAGTGATTTTTCAATCCTGGCTGCATAGTATCGTTATGCAGAAGGTGTTTGTTTTGCATTGCTTTGTGTTGTTTTTAATGCCTATGCTGGAGCCCCATTCAGGTAGGAATGGGGAAGCTGGCAGGTACCCTTTCATTTACAGCTCCCAGTTGTTTCCGTTGGGCACCCAGGGTTGAGAACCATTAGTTTAGAGTCTCATTATGTAATTGTCTGGCACTTTTATAGTGGCAGTTTTGTCCGTGTTTCCAGCATCCAAAGGTCCAGAAATTTTGCAGTCCACTCCCAACATACCCAGCTACACAATAAAGACATGTTTTTAATAAAAGAAAAGGACATTTCTGTGTCTGGTTTAAATATTCTCATTTTATTGGACAGGAAGAAATGAAATGCCAGGCCATTTAGTTCATGCCCAAGCATCTGGCAACTGGAGATACATCTTGTAGGAGCAGAAGAATGCAGCCAACTCATGATTCTTTCAGGGGAAGCAGGATTAGTTGGAAAAAACAGATAACAAAAAAGTGTTTCCCTTTAGTTCCCTTTTTCAGCCTCCTTTGTGAGCCCTTAGCAAAAGCAGAAGAAAGCCGCAGACAAGCTAATTAGTTTTACCCCTTCACTACGTGCAGTCTCTAGGGCCAAAGCCAATATGATCTGGAGACACCCAGGGGGTGGCAGCAGGAGGGCAAGTGGGGAGAAAAGCAAGAGGCTTTCTGGGAAACCAAGAAGTGAGTTTGCCATGTAGCCATCTTATTGTATGTTGGTCGTGCCAGGTGGGGAGGCAGTGGTACTACTGGAGGATGTTTTGCGTGATCCTATAGTCCAGGAGAGTTGGAAGCTGGAAAGAGTTGGAAGCTAGAAAAATCTTCATACCTAGAACAAACAGTTTTGAATCATGGCAGTTCAGTTGCTAGAGGATTTAGCCACAGAACCATTCTAGGGTAGGAGTTTTCTTGAGGCCAGCCACTGATAAGACCCTAGAACCCAAGGAGTCATCATTATGGCCCCTGCTCTTGGCCAGGGTGAGGCAAGATGTGAGGCCAGGATGCAGAGGACGAGGCGGAAACCTGAGTGGTGAAGAGTCCTTCTTTGCCCCCTTCACTTCACACCTGCAGTTCTACGATGGTGGCAGCCTTGGTACATGATGCTGCTGTCTTCATCCCTTCATTCTTTCCTCGAAGAGCATTTAGTTAGTGTCACAGTGTGCAGGAGATGAAGGTCAGAAGTGAAGTAGCCATACGCCCTGTCCTCAAAGAGCTAAAACATTAGTGAGAGGGACAGACACAAGAGCTAACTGGAAAGAAATGTGGTCTAGAACAAGAGCATGCCCCAAATGCTACAGAATAACAGAAGGAGGAGTCATTGCTTCCAATTAGGGGGTTAGGGAACACTTCCCCAAGCAAGGTTTCGGTGATATTCCGTTGTTGCACAGTGGTGTTAATATGCTTAACACTACCGAACTGCACTCTTCAAAATAGTTAAGATGGTAGTTTTATAGTACGTGTTTTTTTAAAAAAACACAGTTTAACAAAATGATACTTAGCACAACTCTCCAGTTGGGCTTAGACTGGATATCCCAGGTCTTCTCAATAGCTATCCACTTCCATACTATAATAATTTAAAGAATTACAAAAGTGGCTATGAGGAATGAGAATCATGATAGCACTTGGGCAAGAGTTTTTAAATTGAGTAGGATTTTCTCAGATGGAGGTGGACAAAAAGAGGGCAAGGCAAAAGGTAGAGGAAATGGTACAAGTAAAGACACTGGTACTGGGTAAGTTGCATCCAGTGAGGGTTTATATTGACAAAGGGAAGGCAGGAGGAACTGAGATGATGATTTTTTTAAAATTAAGATAAAATTTGCCAACGAACATTCACTATTTTAACTATTTTTAAGTGTATAATTAAGTGGTTTTTAGTATATTCACAGCGTTGTAAAATACTACCGCTAACTAACTCTGGAACATTTTTATCACTCCAAAAGAAACCCTATACCCACTCCCCATTCACATCCAGCACCTGGCAATTTCTAATCTACTCTCTGTCCCTTTCTTTTTCTTCTGTCCTTCTGGGACTCTCAATATGTGTATGTTGGTCCACTTGATAGTATCCTGTACACCTCTTAGGCTCTGTTCATTTTTCTTCATTCCTTTTTATTTCTCTTTCTCAGCCTGGATAATCTGTAAGTTTACTGATATTTCTGCTTGTTCACATCTGCTGTTGAGCCCCTCTAGTGAATTTTTCATTTCAGTTATTTGTACTTTCCAACACCAGATTTTCCACTGGATTCCTTTTTATAATTTCTGTCTTTTTGCTAATATTCCCCACTTGGTAAAATAAGATTCTCCTGGTTTATATTTTATTTACTATTTATCTACTTCAGCATTACTAACAAATTGAAGTTCCAAGATTTCCTCTTGCCTTCCCTGACACAATAACCTTAACCCCATGGTTCAGAGAGCCAATGTGAGCATCTGCCAGATGCGAAGAATGTCTGTTCTGACTACTTACTCAGGAGCTGGGGAAAATAGCCACAGAATGGGTTTATAGACTCGTGAAACTTAATGTGAGGTGGATTTGTGCCAGAGCACCATGTATTTTCTGGCCCCCATAAACATCCCATCTGTTGTCTCAGTAAGAGGTCAGCACCAGCATCAATAATCTCACAAAGGTTTTAGGATTTCCTTTGCTGTGGTGCTTTTACACTGGTGAGCATCTGAAGCTCCGTTTCTAGCAGTCTAGGAAGATGTGCGGCATCCCGTAATGTTGCCACAATGTCTTTCTTCAAGGGTTCCTGACCTCCCTTTGATCAAGGTGGGTCTATGAACTGTCTTAGGTCTTGGAATTGGTTGAAGGGCCATGACTTTCTCATACATATAAGCTCAAGTCAGGCTTCTGTCTGCCAGATCTAGATTTCTTTTTTCTTTTTCTTTTTTTAAGACAGAGTCTTGCTTTGTCACTCAGGCAGGAGTGCAGTGGCACAATTTCGGCCCACTGCACCCTCCACCTCCCAGGTTCAAGTGATTCTCCTTCCTCAGCCTCCCAAGTAGCTAGAAGTAGAGGCACCCACTACCATGCCTGGCTAATTTTTTGTACTTTTTTAGTAGAGACGGAGTTTACCATGTTGGCCAGGCTGGTCTTGAAATCCTGACCTCAAGTGATCTACCTGCCTCAGCCGCCCAAAATCCTTCCCTTCCCTCCCCTCCCCTCCCTTCCTTTTCTTTCTTTTCTTTCTCTTCCTTCTTATTTCCCTCTCCCACTTGCTCACTCTCTTTTGCCCTTTCTTCTTTCTCCTGTCTTGCTTTCTGATATACAAATCGGTCTGCCCTTTCGTAGGAGGTCCATCCATTTTTCAGTCCTGGGAACTCTATGATCAATCATTTGGATGACTTCCTTGGCCCCACTTCCTATTACAATGACCACATTCACTTTGTCTCTGGAAGTTGAGCATGGCTACAAGGTGTACTGTGTTTGTACCCTAGGACCCAATCATCCACACCAAGCTCAGGGACCCATTTTAATGGCAGCATTGCCCACATTCATCTCTGAGCTTCCGAGGATGGCTGCCTCTGTGCTTTTCAAGGATGCTGACACGTGATACTTTTTAAAGTGAATGTGTTCTGGGTCTTCTCAGGTACCAAGTTAGGAACTAGCTGACTGAGTTGCAATTTGAACTCTCCTCTCTTCCTAATACTTTGGATCATTTTGTCTAAATTATACCTAGCAGCTTCTGGCATCTCGTCTTCATTCAGCATAGCTTACCCATTGAGTCCATAGTTCAAGTAACTGAGCAAGAACCCCTTCCAGCTGCCAGAGTTAGCTAGCACATTGAATCTGGACACTATCAAATGCGCCTATATAAGTAAATTCTGCACAATCTAAAATTAGGTTTCCCCTTTGCTAATCTAGGAAAGACACTAAATATCCATTCCCACTGTATAATCCTTAGGTTTTAACCACTATAAATTAGCAAGATCTTGAAATTATTTTGGTGTGTAAGCAGTCTTCTGAGTGTGACTTGGTGATTTTCCCTACATTCAATTACTCTAATTCTAGGTGTAGAGGTAAAGATGGAATGGTAGCATGGGCAGAGTCAGTTTCACAGGCCTCTGACCATGCAGCCACACAGAGCCTTGTGCTTCAGAGGGTCCCACACTTGGTTTAATGCTCTGCTGTTGCTGCCTTGAAATTCTCAATAATTTTTTAACAAGCGACTCTGAATTGTCATGTTGCACTGGGGTCCCACAAATCACGCAGCTGGTCCTGAGAGTGAAGCATGAGGACAACTGGGCTCTTTATACAAAGGAACTCTCTGTAAAGGCCATGATGTGGTCCTTAAGCAGGGTAAGGACAGCTTCATTCGACAGGGAAGGAGCTGCTGTTTCTGCTAGCAGGAAAGCCAAGTAGGGTTTATGAGTTTAGGGTAACTGGACTGAATGTATCTGTTAAGAAAGATTTCTGAGGTCTCCTTAATTCCCAATTAGTCACTGAGATTTTTGAATGAGTTCTGGCAAGGCTGTGACTTCAACCTAAGTTGTCCTATGTCTGGGATTTTTGGCTATGTTGGTTTTGTGGTTGAATCAATGGACTTTCTGGGTATTTTTGGCCATGGCTTAGGTCAAAATTTTTCTTTTTCTTTTGAGATGGAGTCTCACTCTGTTGCCCAGGCTGGAGTGCAGTGGCACAGTCTCAGCTCGCTGCAACCCCTGCCTCCTGGATTCAAGCGATTCTCCTGCCTCAGCCTCCTGACTAGCTGGGTTACAGGCACCCACCACCACGCCCTGCTAATTTTTGTATTTTTAACAGAGACAGGGTTTCACCATGTTGGCCAGGCTGGTCTCGAACTCCAGTAGGTCAGGAATTTAAATCCATGCTAGCTATGGCCCACATGCTGCTGTCTTGACTTCTGGGGACTGCAGTTAGACGATTCTACACTCTACCTGGCTCCTGTTAGTACGTGAGTTTGGAAGTCTCTTGGGCTCCCTACACCACAAAGGGAAACTAAATAATGGCCTGGATCTCAGAGATAGTGCCCGGACGGGCTGGCTACCGTGCGTCAAGGTCCGAATAATTCTTAGAGTGTGAAGTATAATGTATTTCTACAATTAACAGGTGATGGGGCAGCAGTGGATGACAGTGCAGCAGATAACATGGACCTGGGGAGTCCCCTGTGGCAGGAGATCTCAGTGTGCTTTTCTGAACACATTGATTAATGTCACTGCTTGTCCCTGGTGAGGAGCCAGGCAGGAGAACACTGCTTTTCTGCAGGTGTGCTGAGACACAGAAACCCCAGGGCGAGATGAGGTGAGGCCACATCCAGGTAGGAACAGCAGAGCAGGCTTGAATTCAGGCTCCTCAAAGCCCCAGGTGCTACTCACAGGCATTCCCCTAAAGGAACTAAATCACTTTTCCAGGCCAAAGCTGGAAATCCTGAAATCTCCCTGACCCAGAAGAAACACGCATCATCTCACCGTTGTGGTTAAAATCGCCGTTCGTATTTATTGGAAAAGCAGAACAGAAAGCACCTGGAGGGGTGCAGCTTCCATGGTTCTCCAAGCACGGGCTGTACATCACCCTTAGGCTGGCTGATCCCTTGCAGGGGAGCAAAGCTGCTTTGTGGAAATCTCCCCAGGAGGAAGAAACTGGAAGACGCACCTGCTATTGCACCACACTATGGAGAACACAGCTGACAAGGTGGTGGCAGAGCTTAGCCGAGTGAGTGCCTCGGATAAAAGTCTCCAATCTGTCCCGTCCAGAGCAGAGACTTCTCCTCCTTGGACAGCAGCCTGCCACCAAGACTCAAGCGACGTAAGATTCATCTCCCCAGCCAGGCACAGTGGCTCACGCCTGTAATCCTAGCACTTTGGGAGGCCAAGGCAGGCAGATCACCTGAGGTTGGGAGTTCGAGACCAGCCTGACCAACATCGTGAAACACCGTCTCTACTGAAAAAAATACAAAATTAGCTGGGCATGATGGCACGCCCTTGTAATCCCCGCTACTTGGGAGGCTGAGGCAGGAGAATCGCTTGAATCCAGGAGGCAGAGGTTGCGGTGAGCCAAGATCACGCCATTGCACTCCAGCCTGGGCGACAAGAGCAAAACTCCACTTCAAAAAATAAAAAAGAAGATTTATCTCCCCAGACTGGCTGCTAGTGCAAGAAGCACCCAGCTTTTCTAAAGGCAGGAGAGTGGAAATGTGACAGTGCGTGCCATTTCCGCTGCAGAGTACAGCATCACCAGACCCTGCCATGTCTGGGTGGTCTCTGGGGGGCAGATCCTGATGAGGGGCCAGGAGCCTTTACTGCTGGAACAGCAGGGAAGGGCTCTTGTTGGGTTGAAAGGCCATGATCAAAGGATAACCAAGAGAAGGCCACTCAGTTGACTTCTGAATCACACAGCTGGGACCTGCTCAAATGTGCCTGAGCCGTAAGTATAGTGAATATTCTCATTTTTACTTATAGTACTGTCTTAAAAGTTTTCTTTCCAGAAAGGTGAAGTGCTTTGGTGGGTAAGGAACCGACGTCAGGACAAGTGCTAGGATGAGCAAATATTCCTATCGGAATAAACAAGACTTGTTGCTGGGGCGGGGAGTGGGGCTTGTTTGCATAAAGAGGAATAGACTGGAATCCTGGAACGGGCCCTTTGGGAGCCTGGCTGGGAGTGAGGTCAGGTCACATGATCCCAATGGGCAAGGAGGTGTCTTTGCAGAAGTTCAGAGCATCTTGGGGCACCTCACTTTGAATTCGGAGGCATTGGAAGCAATTACTGAGCAAACACGGAGTGAGAATATAGCAGTGGCTGAGATACTGCTCAGGTCCTCTCTATTTAGGAAGCAGTTTGATGACCCACAACAGGCTGATCAAGGCAATTGCCCCCAGTGTTAACGCGACCCATAGGTGTCATCTTCAATCCTTCGTAGCTGGTGTTGGAAATCAGGTGTAATTTATCTTGTTTAGTTACCAGCTGCCCTGCTCCTCAGTTCCCTCCCCTGTAATGAGCTCATTGTCTTTACTTGCCTCAGCTGGAAGGGAAGTGCTGGCTGGATAGGGAGGCCCTGCGCGTGTTCATTTTCAGGCATCTTGGGTGCTTTGCAAGGCCACAAATCCCTTCCAAAGATACGGACAGCGAAGTGCCAGCAGATACCAGCACTAGCTCAGCTCACGCATCAGGACTGATGGTTGACCTGGACTGGGGAGCTGAGGACCACCTTGATTTTCTTCTGAAATAAAGGCTAAGCCCCTTGATGCCTTTTACACTAGAGACTCTAAAATGCTCTCTCCCCATCAGGGCTCTTTCCTGGCCGCTTGCAGGCCAGCACACAGCACTCAGGGGTCCCGCTGCCTCTGGACTTCCATGCACTGCGTCTGGGGTCAGACCAGGAAGGAGCAGCACCCAAGGGGAAAGCAAGACTTGCATTTTATCCATTTAGATTCTACCAAATGCATGATTAAAAACGAAAACTCCTACACCGCTTGAAACAGATGCACGTGCAAAACCTCACTCATTCTCCATTGCTGCCAGGATTGGCCCTGCACACCTGGCAGCCCCCGTCCCGTTACCCCCGCAGGTAGGGGGCGCGCACGGGCCCGGGGGCGTTGATGTGCGGCAGTGCGCCCACAGCCAGCTTCTCGCCGAGTTTCTGGTTCACCAGCTCCAGGTGGCGGCCCTTCTTGCGCGCCTGCCGCAAGGACCTCTTGACCTTCTTCACCCGCTCCCGGAGCTGCCGGTTGCGCTTCTCCAGGGTGGCCACTTTCTGCTGCAGTTTCTTCACGTGGTCCTCCTCCTCCAACAGGGCCTTCTGCACCGAGGAGCACATGAGCTGCAGACACAAACACCGCGCAGGGAGACGAGGTGAGTCCCAGAAACTGCCCTGGGGGCAGGGGAGTCAGGAGCTTCCTGGGGGCTGACAGCAGCACAGACCCAGACCCCCGACCCCAGGATGGGGATTAACCCAGGATGTCCTAGACGGTGACATTCCCTGCCCCCCACCCTGCGAATCCCGCCCTGGCCTCAAATAGAGAGCCCTTGTTTTGCTTTTCATACTTGGCTCCCTTGGAAGATGCCGTTTTAAAAGGATATTCTGAATATTTGTCATGCATAGCAAAAAGGAAAGAGCCCCGCTTTGGTAACAGACCAAAACCAGAAATGCACGCAGAAGGCGGACGGTTCCGGGGATGAGCGGGGAGTCAGTAACCTAATCAACAACGGCTGAGCGACTTACATCCGCAAAGACTCTGATCAATGTCGGCCAGCCCAACTGAAGGTGGGGTTCCCTTCAGCAAAAAGGGGCTCCGTTTGCTTCCTTCAATTGGGCTGGCCAGCAGACAGTGTGGATGGTTCACAGGAAAGGAAACATCAGTATCTCTTTAACGTATGAAAAGACGCTTAACCCCACTCATAGTAAGATAAATAGCAAATGAACGCCACAGTGAAGTACTGTTTATCACAGATTGGCAAAATTGCAGTCAGGATTTGGGAAAACAGGTGCTGTCATACTGTGAGTAGAGTGTTGACTTCTATAAAGACCAATCTGGCTCTGTCAAAATAACTGCATATACCCCTTGATCTAGTAATTGTGGGACAATCTCATATAAATCCTCTCATATGTGCAAGCTGCCACATGTACAAACATGGCATTATTTGCTATATTAAAAGATTGGGAACAAAAATCTCCCTCAAGAGAGGTCTGGTTCAATAAATTATAGTAAATCCATACAAGGCAAAGGTTTGCTGTTTTTAAAGGAACAAGACAGCTCCGTGTAAATGGTGTTATAGCAATAGCTAAGTGGTGTTCATATTGAAAAGCTGTGCAGAATAGCGTGGATGGTGTGATGCCAAGAGTGTGAAATACGGTATTCAACTATGTCTGTTTAAATATGCACACACTGTCTCTGGGGGAATATACAAGCAACTGGTAAGGATGGCAGTATCCAGGGAGCAAAGAGGACAGGAGTAAGAAGATTGATTTTCACATTTGTGCTTTTTGAATTGTGTATTTCATAGGTTTGGCTGTGTCCCCACTCATATCTCATCTTGAATTATAGCTCCCATAATCCCCATGTGTCGTGGGAGGGACCCAGTGGGAGGTAATTGAATCATGGGGGTGGGTTTTTCCCATGCTGTTCTCGTGATAGTAAGTCTCATGAGATCTGATGGTTTTATAAAGGGCAGTTCCCCCGAATGCTCCATTGTCTGCCGCCATGTAAGACATCATTTCATGCCTCGTTTGCCTTCCACCATGATTGTGAGGCTGCCCGAGTCATATGAAACTGTGAGTCCATTAAACCTTTCCTTTATAAATTACCCAGTCTCAGGTATGTCTTAGCTGTGTGAGAACGGATGAATACGGTAATAATGCTGGCATTTCCTTTAGGTGTGTGCACGCATATATAAAAAGAGGTATTCTCATCTCCAATCTTCTACCCATTTTACATCATCAAAAGCTATGTTCCCCCCAAAAAAACTTGAGCCTCAACTTTCCTCTGCTTAGAAATCCATTGAGCCCCACTGTCTACACTGCAGTATGGTGGTGGTTGGTTAAGAGGTCAGACTCTGAGACCAGGCTGCTTTGGTTTCCAGTCCTGCCTCTTCTGCCGACAAGTGGCGTGACCCTGAGCAAGCTTCCTAGACTCAGAGTAGTAGACTCTGGGCTGCGTTAGCCAGAACCCACTTCAGTACTAAAGGATTTATTTTCCCCAGCTTCTTGGAGTGCTGCAGACTGACAGCCCTCAGCTGTGTCTGTCTCTGGACTCTGAGCCTGACCAAAGAGAGCTGCCCAAGGTCCCGCCCCCTTCTTTGGGGCACCTGCATCTAAGGACTGGTTGACCCAAGTGTGTGAACACCAAAGCCTCTCATCCCAACTTGGAAGATCTCTGAAGGGTGGTCCCCACCACAGGGTGCCCTGGGGTAGGCTCCAGCCTTTGCTGAGGCTGGATCACAGGCCTACGTCTGCCTCCGCCTGCTCTCTGGCTCTCTTTCCTCCCCAGGTGTTGATCCCAGGAGCATCCTGGAAAACACCTGCACCTCCTATTCCCAAGTATCCGTCTCTGGGAACCTGGCCACTCTCAATGGGATAATCAATCATGGTCGTTGGGAGGGTTTCGTGAGTTTTACTTGAAAAGTGTTTAGAATCATGCCCTGGTGCACAGGAAATGTTCGCTGTTAGCTGTGATTATAGGACAGAGTCAAATCTCCTAGAGCCTTTAACTTGTGGGATTGGCCCCAGCCACCACCTCCAGTCTTGCTGTTCTTTCTTCTGTTCCCACACTTTATACCCAAAGCACACTGGCTCCCAGCTCTTCCTCCAGCACATTAGCCCTTTCTCATCCCAGAGGCTCTTCCTTCTGCCTGAAGCGCTGTTCTCCCCCAGCTCCACATGGATATCTCAGAAGCCCTCTGTGGTCCCTGTCACAATGCTTGCCACCAGGTCTCCCTCTGTATGTCACAGGTCCCCTCCCCAGTCTCCATGGCACCCTGTAGCTATTCACACCCACACACCAAGTACCTGGGGGCACTAGGAGGATGTGACTCAAGGCCCTTGACAATCAGGGATAACAAGCTTTTGAAGGCCTGGTTCATGTTGGTCTTTGCATCCTTGCTGCCTTGGCCATTTTAGGCCTACAATTAAGAAAAAGCAAAGTGGAATGTTCCCATAACAACTGTCATTAAATAAGAAACTCTGGGCTCCTGGGAAGCCACAGTTACAGGGGAGACCGTATGTGCAATACTGCCCTCTTCCGTCCAAAATGAGACACCCCCCCCTCCAAAATAAAACATGAGAAGGTGGGCACAGGAGATTCCTGGGAGAACTGGCAGTATTTCTACTGTCTGTGGATATATATTAGCTGTGTGGCTTAGGCCTTAATATGGCCAAGTACCAGCTGAGCACTGTATATTGACACTCCCTCATTAAGTCATGAATTTTCTATAAGTTATGGTAGATTCTTCAACCAAGAACAAGATGAAAGAGTCCAGGCAAAGTCCGTTACAACAAGAGGATTGGGGTTTTGCAGGGCTGCCTGTTCAAATTTTGAAAGAAAAGAACCCACTAGTGGCTGGAACATAACATGAATAAGGAGGTGAAGGCAGGCTCCATGACGGTCTTCAGAAACTGCGCTTACAAATCGTAAAAAAAACGGAGGATGAGTGATCACTTGTTAAGAGTTCTTTCTGGCCGGGCGTAGCGGCTCATGCATATAATCCCAGCACTTTGGAAGGCCAAGGCGGGTAGATCACCTGAGGTTGGGAGTTCAAGACCAGCCTGACCAATATAGTGAAACCCCATCTCTACTAAAAATAGAAAAATTAGCCAGGAGTAGTGGCGCATGCCTGTAATCCCAGCTGCTCAGGAGGCTGAGGCCAGAGAATCGCTTGAACCTGGGAGGCAGATGTTGCAGCGAGCAGAGATCGCGCCATTGCACTCCAGCCTGGGCGACAGAGTGAGACTGTGTCTCAAAAAAAGTTCTAAGACAACACTCTTCACAGTCAGCTGTCGATTATAGACACAGCTGTTCTCCAGGGGAGCAAGAGGATGAATTTCACCTCCAGCAAGACTTAAGAGCCCAGACAAAAGGAAGACCTTGACCCAGCTGTGTGTGTATCTGGAGGGGGAGGTATCATTGAGATGAGAATGACAGATTCCCCAGCAAGGATGAATGTGGAAAGAGCGGATGGGATGAGTGGAGTCCTTAGCGAACATGTCACGCTTTGGTCCTCACAGTCTCTAATGTGGGTAGGGTCTGAGCAGGAGCAGAAGGCGTCAAAGGACTCCAGCAACGTATCTGACGTGACCACCATAGCACAGCCATGACCCAGGACTCCTTAGCAGGTAGGTCTGTATCTCTGCAGCAAAATGGGCCACGCCTCTGAGTAGTGAGAACCTATATTGTGTGAATTGAGGCTAATGTCATAAAATAACCAAGCCACTGTGGATGGAGACGATGGAGACTTCCTGGATCCCAGCTATCACCTCAAAAGAAAATCCTGTGTTTCTTAAGAAAGCCAGAATGTCTAGAGGAGAGCTTTGCTTTCCAAAATGTGTGCTTAAGAAAAATGCTCCTTTCTTTGGAAAGCTTTCCAAATGAAATCCATCTCCTTTTAAAACTGCTTACAAAAAAAAAAAAAAAAAAAGAAAGAAAAGAAATAAAAATGGGCCAGACATGCTGTTTGCTCATTTTGCTTTGTGGTATTTTTCGGTAAACTGAGAAGAGCAGGGGGAAGGCCAGGCCAGGCTGAAACGGACTGCGCTATTTTATTTGAAGAAGAACCAAGGAGAAAGTCCTACAGGGCAACCCAAAAGCAACAGACTCCTCACAGGCAGGCCCCCCTCAGGGCTGCAGCACTCCAGAGCCTCCCACGGACTTGGGTACCTCCGGCACTCCCCTGCCGCAGAGCTTTTCTCTGGAAGTTTCCACGTGGCCAACAGGATGCCTGCCTTAGGGCGGATGGGAAGATTGCCCAGTGAGCCTGATCTTTTATTTTCAAAAAGACAAAAGTTAGGCTGGGATATCCATTCTTCCTTATCTGTCTAAAATAACACTTTTTCAAACCAGCAAAGCACAAATTGATTGTAGAAAAACTTTTTTAAAAAATATGGGACCAAAAAAAGGAAAATCAAAATCATCTATGATTCTATGGTGCAGAGATAGCCGCCGTGGACACTGTAATATATTTCTTCCTGGTATTGTTTCTACAGGTGTGAACAGATAACTATTTCAAACAAAACTGGAGTCCTGCTGTTACTCGGTTTTCTGATCTAATTTTTCCCACTTTTCATTTTATCATGACTGTTTTCCAGTTATTGGTCTGTACACTTCCCGTGAGTATCTCACGAGAGCAGGAGGAGGGAGCATCTGGTGGTTAGATCTGGCCTTGAGGACTAACTCATTAGGCAAGACTGGCTCACTAGGCTGGACATGGCAGCCCACGCCTGTAATCCCAGCACTTTGGGAGGCTGAGGTGGGAGGATTGCTCGAGTCCAGGAGTTTGAGACCAGCCTGGGAAATATAGGGAGACCCCATCTCTAAAATATTTTTTGGGGGGGATTTTTTTTTTAATTGCTGGGCATAGTGGTGCACACCTGTGGTCCCAGCTACTTGGGAGGCTGAAGCTGGTGATCACTTGAGCCTCAGAGGTTGAGGCTGCAGTGAGTCATGATTGCACTACTACACTCTAGCCTAAGTCACAGAGCAAAACCCTGTCTTTAAAAAAGAAAGACTGGCTCAGGTTCACTAGTCCCCCCTCTATCCTTAAAACCACAGGCCAAGGGGGGAGGGATGGCATGATGGGTGCTTTTGCATCCATGAGACTGAGTGGCCTTAATGTGGCCTTTTTTGGTCACCCATCTCCAGTGACGGGACAAATCCATGGAGAGCTCTTCACCTGGGCCTCCACCTGAAGTCTTCCTCTAAGTTTTCTTGTTTTCCCAGGGAGCTCAGGGGTGAGAGAGTTTCACAATCAACATCTTGAGTGGTTAAGGAAATACATCCATGATACCATCCAGAATCACCTCTGTCATTTCTCAACCATTTCAGCTTCCATATGTTCATCCATTCTGGCAGGAAGCATTTATTCTTCTGTGCCTGGCACTGTACGGTGCAGGAAGTCTCCCCAGTTATTCTGCAGTATAGCAAGCTTTGCATCAAGCTATACAGAAAGACAGCCTGTTTCTAAAAAAACTACCATCTCATGGCAGGAGACATACCAAATAGCAAGAGGACTCTTGCCTTTCACAGCTGCTTTTAATTTAAATAACCACCTATAAGGACAAGAGAAAGTGTACTTTCTGAAATGTGAAAAAAGAAAAAAAAAGAACAGTCCAAAAGCAACAACACAGACGAAGAGCTTGCCTTTTTAACACTTGGTTCCTGTTCTCAGGATTCAAAAATGAGAAGGAAAAAGAAAACCTAGAGCAGTGATGAGGAAACGATGGCCTATGGACCACATCTGGCCCCCTGCCTGTTTTTGTGAATAAAGTTTTATTAGAACACAGCTATACTCATCTGTTGATGTTTTGTTTGTGGCAGCTGTTGTGCTGTCATGGCAGAGTTGAATAGCTGCAACAGCTGGGTTCACAAAACCTAAAATATCTATCATCTTGCCCTTTATAAGGAAAAGATGCTGAATGTTAACTTCAAGAGGGTCTCAAGGCCAATGGAGGATGGATTTGGAGGAAAGCTGGTCTATAGGCAAAGAATGGATGAAGGGCAAAGGGTCCGAAAAAAACACCTGGTGCCAGAGACTCCCAAGAACCTCACTGCCCACACGTCACCCCTTTCCCACCACTTTCAGACACTGGTGTGTGATTACGGCTTTGGCTGCCAGGTCATGGCTCAACGTCTCCATGATCCTTGTCAAAGTTCCCATTGACTCCATCTCAATAGACTGCAGCCAGTTTCAAACCTCCAGGTGGAAACTAACAAACCAGCTCTTCCCAATATGACTGACCAACTGTTTGTAAAATGCATCCCTTGATGGATGGATGAGTCTAGAACCTGCCCCTGTTCCCTGCTTGGGAACATCAACTCTCAGTGTGAAGGGTGTGCAGGGATTGCTCTGCTCCTGCATGTGGTCGGTTAATTCTGAAAAGTTGGCATGGCGCTGTGTTTCTTGACCCAGCAGAGGGCAGAGGCCAAGATTGCTTCATCATCCGCATGATTCAGGGACTCCGGGGAGCTTGCTGGGAAGCCCAGGGGCCTCCACCCACATCCTCCACAGTGCCTGTTGGCCTTTTCCATAAACAGGTTGGAAATGCAGCTTTGTTCCTCCTCCATCCTCTGAAACCCTTTAGAGACAGAGATCTGGAGGAGGCAGGCGGAGAGCCACGTCCACGCAGAACGGTTTCCTGAATGACCCGACAGGACCATGGTGGAGGATGCCCAGAGCTGCTGAAAAGACTCCCAAAGCTCAGGAGTGACAGCAGGGCAGCTCTTCCGAGGACTCTCTGGAGGGACGACCTGAGATGCCTATGACTGCATGTGGCTTGGCAGCTCATTCTCTGCTCCACCCAAAGCCCAAAGAGCTGCCTCCCCGGTGCCAAGAGCCCAAACAAAAGCAGCGCTCATGCCCAGGCTGTGGCTGGAGGGGAGGCAAACAGGGAAGAGGAAGGCAGAGATGGAGTCAGGGCAGAGGCTGCGGTGGGAGCTCTCTTTCCACGAGGCAGCGCCTGGCCTGGCTGGGAAGGGCCACAGCAGCTTCTCCTGTGTCCCCTTCCTGACACTGCCCCGGGAGGAGGCAGCATGTGTAGGAAGGGGTTTTGGAGTCACGCAACTCTGGGATTGAATTCTGGCTGAAACAATTCCACACGCCACATACCCAGATACCTGTTGGAATCCAGGGGCCAGGGAGCCCACTCAGTCCCACCATCGGACAGTGGGGTCTCGCTTAAGTCAATGAACCTGTCTTGGCTCAGTCTCCTCATTTATACAATGGGCCTCATGATGCCTCTTCTCTAGAACTGCTCTGAAGATGAAATCAGATGATACAGCTAAAGCATCTGATGTGGCACCTGGCGCAGGGGAAAGGACACACAAAGCTTTTGTGATTGGTTTTCGCTTGAGCTTTGCCGCTGCAACTCCTCCTCCCTCACTAGGCTAGGTCCTCGTGAGTGCCTGTGGTTTTGTGCATCTAATTCCTTCCACTTAGAAAGTCTCTGCACACCCACCGCTCACACCTTAACCAACTGATTCTCCTTATTCTCCAAGTCTTGCTTCAAGAGTCACCTCCTCTGGGATGCCTTCCTGGTTCTTCCTGAAGTCTTTCTATAAGGAAGAGCCCTGTCATCTTTTCCTGGTTCCACTGTCAAGTTTATCACATGGGGCCCTAACTGTTGTTGAGCCTGACTCTCCCAGAGTGAGTCCCTTGAACACAAGGGCTCCATCTCTTCATTCCTGCATCCAACACCTAGCATGCAGTAAGCACTTAATAAATGGATGAAGGAAGGGATGCAGGTTGAAATAGAAGCAAGTCATTTTCAAGGACTTGAAAATGGACAACGGGTGAAGAAGCTGGAGCTACCTTTTAACGCGGGGGCTGGATTCCCCATCATTCCTGTGAAACCTCATTTCCCAGGAATAAAGTTAGTTTTGCCAGGTGCAGTGGCTCACTCCTGTAATTCCAGTACTCTGGGAGGCTGAGGTGGGTGGATCACTTGAGATCAGGAGTTCGAGACCAGCCTGGCCAATATGGCAAAACCCTGTCTCTACTAAAAATACAAAAATTAGCTGGGTGCGGTGGCATGCACCTCTACTCCCAGCTACTCAGGAGGCTGAGGCAGGAGAATCACTTGACCCAGGAGGCAGAGGTTTCAGTAAGCTGAGATGGTGCCACTGTACTCCAGCCTGGGTGACAGAGCAAGACTGTCTCAAAAAAAAAAAAAAAAGTTAGTTTTGACTATCCGTTGTGGTAAGATCTGGGAGCTGGCTTTAAGGAACCCTGAAATTCATGCATTTTCCTGACTTTCCTCTCTGCCCGCCCCCGCCTGCCCACCCCCTGCTGACTAGGTTGCTTTGTACATCCTCATACCAAATCCCGTAAGAGTTGCGGGACATGACGCAGATGAGAAAAGAAAATCCATCTTAGAGGGGAGATGCTAGATGATGGAAAACCTGGGTAAATGTAGGAGAAGGGATCACATTTCAGAAGCTGGGGCCCAGGCCAGCCCTGCTGAGACGTGGAGTGTAGTAGCAGCTGGACACAGGAAGCAGGGGGACAAGATCTTCAATGGCCAGGGGTTAAGTCCTATTGAATGGCCCAAGATTAAAACCAGAAAACAAACTAGCCAGAGTGTTTGTGCATGCCTGTCATCCCAGCTACTCAGGAACTGGGGCAGGAGAATCGCTTGAACCCAGGAGGCGGAGGTTGCGGTGAGCAGAGAACACGCCATTGCACTCCAGCCTGGGTGACGGAGCAAGACTCCATCTTAAATAACAAGACAGTAAATACTGAGCTGTCTTGGGCGAATTCCCTGCCATCAGAAGAAAGGGGAGTTTATTAGCTAAGTTCCACTACAGAGATCATAAAGCTATGTCTTCAGATAAATCTACAAAGGTTTCCCAAAGTGGAGTCTATAGAACACTCATCTCATGAGATGTTTACGTGGGGACCATATGGGCGGTTCTGGTTAAATATGGTTCAGAAAAGCTGCACATTATGGCTTCCTCTCTGATGTAACACTTATCAGCTGTGCACATTGGTCCAGCATTAAAAAACCTCTGTTTTACTCTAAATCTCTTCAGCCTCTGGTGGAGATCTCCAACATGCAGCAAGAATACACTGTAAGAGTGAGTGTCTAGGCTGCTCAGTTACAAGCAGCCTTCTGTGTTTTTCCCAGGGAGTTTTGCAAATATTTTCTCTTGTCTGATGCAAAGAAGCCTAGAGAACAGTAGGTCATGGAATACTGATTTCAACTCTCAATTCTTTTTCTAGATGTTTCTACCAAGGGCTGGATGGGTACTGAAATCACAGATTGCTTGCTAAGAACTGTGATTTCTTTCTTTTTTTTTTCCGAGACAGAGTCTCACTCTGTTGCCCAGGCTGGAGTGCAATGGTGCTATCTCAGCTCACTGCAACCTCCGCCTCCCATATTCAAGCGATTTTCCTGCCTCAGCCTCCTGAGTAGCTGGGACTACAGGCGTGTGCCACCACACCCAGCTAATTTTTTGTTTTTTAGTACAGACAGGGTTTCACCATGTTGGCCAGGATGGTCCCGATCTCCTGACCTTGTGATCCCCTCACCTCAGACTCCCAAAGTGCTGGGATTACAGGCATGAGCCACCACACCCAGCCTTGAACTGTGATTTCTTAATGCTGGCCACTGTCCATGGTTAAGTGCAGAAAAGGTGGCCCGGTGAAGTAGGAAGGAAGATGTTCTACTTTTTCTCTTTTTTTGGGTTCCCAGAACATCCACATCATAGTGGATGGGGCACTGGTCTTGGTGCAAGGCTCCATCTAGTTGGTGACCTTGGGGACAGTCATGGTGCTGTGAGTTACAGCACCTGAAAGACATCTTCCAACCTTGGATGCCTCTGCATATGTAGTCAAAGCCTCCTTGGGTATCTTAGCCTATAGCTAGTCACAGCCTGTTAATTTTCTCTCCCAGGAAAACACTAAGAGGGGCTGGTCGTGGTGGCTCACACCTGTAATCCCAGCACTTTGGGAGGCCGAGCTGGCGGATGACCTGAGGTTGGGAGTTCAAGACTAGCCTGACCAACATGTAGAAACCCCATCTCTACTAAAAATACAGAAGTAGCCGGTGGTGGCACATGCCTGTAATCCCAGCTACTCGGGAGGCTGAGGCAGGAGAATTGCTTGAACCTGGGAGGTGGAGGTTGCAGTGAGCCGAGATTGCATCATTGCACTCTAGCCTGGGCAACAAGAGCAAGACCCCATCTCAAAGGGAAAAAAGAAAAAACAGCAGGAGGGCTTTAAGGCCACCATAGCCTGGCTGATGTAGGCATTTCCCTGGGAAGGAAGAGTGCCATTTCATGGTCTCTGGAATCTCAGGTTTCTGTAAAGATAAAGATGTGACCATTGCCCTCTGATGTGTGAGTGCTCTGCCTCCATGGCATTCCGGGTACAGGGGAGGAAGGGAAAAAGGACCTGATGATGTTGCCTCCAACCCGCCATGCCCAGCAGTTGGCAGGTGGCTGCCAGTGGGGTGCCTGGGGACCATGCTTATTCTTGGCTTGGCCATGGAATGTGGGTGTGCCAACCCTGGCTGAGTGAGGTGCACTGAGCCCCCCATCAGCTCTTCAAGCTTCATGTCTTGGGTCATTGCTGTTGCCCAAGGGAAGAGTTGGTCATTAGCCCAGTCAAAGCTTATCCCTAGGTCTGTGGGCTCTGTGCCTGGTCCTGGAAGTGCTCTAAAGTCAGGCCCCCCCTTCCGATGTCAGGGCAAAGCAACGAGGCTGCAGAGAGCGAAAGGCTGAACCATGGACGGTGCAGGTACCAGTTCCCCCAGGGAGGGGGATCCTAGGCAGGAACTGACCAAGAGCCAAAGCTGTCCTCCTCCCTCTCCACTGGTGCCATGTGCCTGACCCATCTCTAATCTGATGCGGGTTTTCCTGGGGCACCCTTCACCGTCTAGGGTATTTGACAATTACGGCCAGTCTCCAGCTCTTCAACTGAAAAAAGGCAGTGAAAGGCCAGACTCCACTTTCCTCCTGAGGGCTGGTGTGTGTGCCTGGTATCCTCAGTACTGGCTGAAAACCCCAAGGGCTCCTGGCCGCCCGCCCTCCCGGGGAATGCGATGGGAATTTACGAGCTGTGAGTGTGTTCGTGTTTACTTCTCAGAGGCTGATGACTTGTCCACACAGCCACATCCAGGGCCTGCTTCAGCTAAGAGTCTGTTTACCTGGGAGAATTTATCAAACCCAGACACAGGCTTTTTTTCTGCTACTGAACCAAGACAGGGGTCCCTGGAGCCGAGACAGCCCTGGAGCTGTCTCTCCTTGGACTGGAAAGAGCTGTGGTTGCGATTTAGCAAGACCTTACTTCAAATGTGGTTGTCCCACTTGCTGGCTACGTAGCTGTTTTCCTTTTTAAAGCAGAGATACCGATAATATTAATGAGAAAAGCCATGGTGTATTTGGTAAGGCTTAAAGCCACTCAGTGTCAACTGTGGCTGTTGCTACATACTGCTGGGCTCAGTCAATAGCCATATGTCCCCAAATAAATTCTCAGTTAATAGTTGGTAAAAATATTATTGGAAAACCTATAAACAACAGATGACAAGCACAATGAGGAGTGTTTCTGCCAATTCAAGGGCTGTCCTTCCTGGCTTGGTATCTGGCACAAGTCCTTGCAAACTTGCAAGTTACAATAACTAGTCAGAGCAAACTTTTTAAAAGAGTCTCGCTCTGTCGCCCAGGCTGGAGTGCAGTGGTGCGATTTTGGCTCGCTGCAACCTCCACCTCCTGGGTTCAAGTGATTCTCCTGCCTCAGCCTCCCAAGTAGCTGGGACTACAGGTACTGGCCACTACCATGCCTGGCTAATTTTTGTATTTTTAGTAGAGGCGGGGTCTCAACATGTTGGCCAAGCTGGTCTCGAACTCCTGACCTCAAATGATCCACCCACCTCAGCTTCCCAGAGTGCTGGGATTGTGGGTGTTTACCACCGCACCCGGCCAAGGGCAAAATTTATATGTGGAAGGCAGAAGATTGCAGAATCCTCCCCAGTGTGTGGTTGTGGCCAGCCCCTGTGACATGGACATTATTGGTGAGAATTTTAAATATGTCTGAATTAAACTGTTCTATAAACGGCCACAATTATTCCTAGCAACCTCTTCAGCATTTGCTGTTCCATCTTTTTGGAAGGCTGTTCCATGACTCTGCAAGGCAGGTTCATTCTCATCCTGGTTCCTGTGTCCCTCTGCAGATGCGTTCCCTCAGTACCCCATAAGTCACCTCTCCTAACAAGGCTGTTTCATCACCCTGCTTCTTTCCAGGCTCTTATTACATGATCGGGTTTCTTTATTAATGGCTAAAATTTGTTTTTTCTTCCACTGCACTAAAAACAATGTATATCTCTTGTTTTTACTGCCATAGCCTTAGTACCTAATACTGTGCCTGATGACACACAAGTCCTCTACAGAGTCACTGCTGAGTGAAATAACACACTTCTAAAACAAATATATGCTCATGCTGTTTTGAAAATTGGAAGCTAATGAAAAATGGAAAAAACAGTCACCTCTAATCTCAGCATTCAAAGACAACTTTCATTTCTATAAACATGGTTATAAACATACTGTATTTACTTTAACATTTTAAAAATATTTAAATTGACAAAATTTATATATATTGAACATGTACAACACGATGTGAAATACGTATACACTGTGAAATGGCTACTTTAATTAACAGATGTATCACCTCACATACCTTTTTTTTTTGTGGCAAGAACACTTAAAATCTACTCTTAGCAATTTTGAAATATACATTATACTGTTATTAACTGTAGCCTCTATGATGCCCCTCAGGTCTCCTGAGCTGTGCCTCGTAACTGACGCATTGCACCCTTTAACCAGCATCTTTCAGTATCTCCAAGTCTCTAGCAACCATTATTCTACTCTTTGCTTCTTTTACCTCATGCTTCTTAGATTCCACATATAAATGTTAATAAGAAGATCATGTGGTATTTGTGCCTGGCTTAGTTAATATCCTCCAGTTTTATCCATGTTGTCACAAATGGCAGTATATCCTTAAAGCTGCATAGTACTCCATTGAGTATAGGCACATCGTGTTCTTTATCCGTTTATTCATTGACGGACACTCAGTTTGATTCCCTATCCCGACTATTGTAAATAATGCTGCAGTGAACGTGGATTGTAGATATCTCTTTGACATACTGACTTTGGATGTATACCCAGTAATGGGATTTCTGGATCATATGGTAGTTCCGTTGTTAATTTTTTGAGAAACTTCCATACGGTTTTCCATAATTACTAATTTACATTCCCACCAAGTGTACAAGGGCTCCTTTTACTCCCCATCCTCACCAACACTTAACCTTTTGTCTTTTGATAACAGCCATTCTGATGGGCGAGAGATCCATTAAAATGACTATCTCATAGTCGTTTTAATGTGCATATCCCTGATGAGTGGCGTTGAACATTTCTAAATATACCTACTGGCCATTTTTATGTTGTCTTCCTAGAGGTCTATTTAGGTCCTTTACCCATTTGGTAATCGGGTTATTGGCTTTCTTGCTATTGCGTGTTTGGGTTTCTTTTGGTGATTAACCCCTTATCAGATGTGCAGTTTGCACATATTTTCTTCCAGTTTGTAGGTTGTCTTTTCACTCTGCTGATCATTTACTCTGCTGGGTGGGAGCTTTCTAGTTTGATATGATCTCATTTGCATCTTTTCCCTTTAGTTGCTTATGCTTTTGTGGCCATACCCAAAAAAGGATTGCCCAGACCAATGTCCTGGAGCTCTGCCCCTGAGTTTTTTTCTGGTGGCTTTCCAGCTTCAGGTCTATTTTTAAGTCTTTAAACATTGAGATTTTTGTATATGGTGTGACATGAGGGCCTAATTTCATTCTCTGCATGTGGATACTCAGTTTTTCCAGCACTATTTACTATAAAAGACTATCCTGTCCCCATTGTGTGTCTTGGCATCTCTGTTGAAAATCCATTGACCGCACACATGGATTTCTTTCCAGGTACTCTGTTCTGTTGCATTGGTATATTTCACTGTAGTATATTTTGAAATCAGGTAGTATGATGCTTTTTTCCCCCCCACCCTCAAGATTGCTTGGCTATTCAAGGTCTTTTGCGGCTCCATATGAATTGTATGATTCTATTTCTGTGAATAATCTCACTGAGATTTTGATAGGGATTGCACTGAATCTGTAGATCGCTCTGGTAGTACAGACACTTTTAACAATATTCTTCTAATCTATGAGCACAGGCTATCTTCCCATTTATTTGCATCTTCTTCAGTTTTTTCCATCCGTGTCTTATAGTTTTCAGTGTATAGTGGTTTCATCATTTTGGTCAAGTTTATTCCTAAGTATGTTGTTATTTTGTAACTATTGTAAATAGGATTGTTTTTATGGATTTCTTTTTCAGATACTTCCTTGTTAGTGCATAGAAATACTACTGATGTTTGTGTATTGATTTTGTATCCTCAAACTTTACTGAATTTATTAGCTCTCATAGTTTTTAGTGGACTCTTTGGGTTCTGTGTGTAACATCATGCCATTGCAAACAGAAACAATTTGACTTCTTCCTTTCCAATTTGGATGCCCTTTCTCTTGCCTAGCTGCTCTGGATAGGAGTTCCAGTACTGTGTTGAATAGAAGTGTTAAGAGTGAACATCTTTGTCTTATTCCTGATCTCAGAAGAAAAGCTTTCAACTGTTCACCATTGAGTATGATGTTAGCTGTGGGTTTGTCTCCCATGCCCTTGATTGTGTTGAGACACATACCTTCTATGCCTCATTTGTTGAAAGTTTTTGTTATTAAAGAAAGTTGAATGTTGTCAAATGCTTTTTCTTCTTCTGTTGAAATGATCATAAGGTTTTTGTCCTTCATTCCATGAATGTGATGTATCTCATTGATGGATTAGTGTATGTTGAAGCACGCCTGTATCCCTGGGATAAATGCCATTTGATCATGGCAAATGATCCTTTTACTGTGCTGGTAGATTCAGTTTATTAGAATTGTCTTGAGAACTTTTGCGTCTATGTTCATCAGAGATTTCTGGCTTGTAACGATCTTCTTTGTATAGTGTTTCTGTCTGGGTTTGGTATCAGAGTGATGCCATGTACAGTGAGTTTGGAAGTATTCCCTCCTCTTCAATTTGGAAGAATTTGAGAAGAATCAGTATACTTGTTTAAATGTTTGGTAGAATTTAGTAGCCAAGCCATCAGATCCTGGGATTTTCTTTGATCAGAGACTTCTAACTGCCAATTCAATCTTCTTGCTCATTATTGTTGTTCTAATTTTCTGTTTATTCATGATTTAATCATGGTAAGTTGTATGTGTCTAGGAATTTATCCATTTCTTATAGGTTATCTAATTTGCTGGCATGTGATTGTGGTAGTTTTTAGTCATTTGCATTTATGTGGTAACAGTGTAATTTCTCCTCTTTAATTTCTGATTTTATCTGATTTTTTTTTTAGACAGACTCTTGTTCTGTTGCCCAGGCTTGAGTGCAGTAGCATGATCTTAGATCACTGCAACCTCTGCCTCCTGGGTTCAAGTGATTCTCCTGCCTCAGCCTCCCAAGCAGTTGGAATTACAGGCATACACCACCACACCTGGCTGATTTTCTGTATTGTGTAGAGCCAGGGTTTTGCCATGTTGACCATGCTGGTTTCAAACTCCTGGCCTCGAGTGATCTGCCTGCCTCGCCCTCCCAAAGGGCTGGGATTACAGGTGTGTGTGAGCCACCGCGCCTGGCCTGAGTCATCTTTTTTATTTAGTCTAGCTAAAGGTTTTTCAATTTTGTCTTACCAAAAAACCCAACTCTTCATTTTGTTGATCTTCTGTATTATTTTTCTACTCTTTCATTTATTATTATTTCCTTCCTTCTAACTTTGGGCGTAGTTTCTTCTTTTTGTAGTTCCTTGAGGTAACATTGGGTTGTTTACTTGGGAAGTTCTTTTTTGATGCAGGCATTTATTTCTATAAACTTTCCTCTTAGAACTGCTTTTGCTGCATTTCCTAAGTTTTGGTATGTTGTGTTTCCATTTTCATTTGTCTTATGATATTTAAAAAAAAAAAATTTTTTTTTTGAGACACAGTCTTGCTCTATCACCAGGCTACAGTGCAGTGGTGTGATCCTGGCTCACTGCAACTTCCGTTTTCCGGTTTCAAGCAATTCTCCTGCCTTGGCCTCCCAAGTAGCTGGGACTACGGGCACGCACCACCACGCCTGGCTCATTTTTTTGTAGTTTTATTAGAGACGGAGTTTCACCGTGTTGGTCAGGAAGGTCTCGGTTTCTTGACCTTGTGATCTGCCCAACTCGGCCTCCCAAAGTGCTGGGATTACAGGTGTGTGCCACCATGCCCAACTGATACTTAAAATTTTTAAAAAATATTTTCTTTCACCCATTGGTGTTTAGAAACACATATTTGTGAATTTCCCAAAATTCTTCCTGCTATTGATTTCTGGTTTCAAATCGTTGTGGTTAAAATGATAACTCGATATGATTTCAGAATTTTTAAATTTATTGTCTATACTGGAGAATTATCTGTGTGCACCTGAGAAGAATGTGCATTCTGCTACTGTTGGATGGAATGTTATACATATGTCTAGTGGTCCATTCATTAAATGTCTTGTTTGGGTCATTTATTTTCTTGATTGGTTCAATTGTTTTTCAGTATTTTGCAGGGTGTGGTAGGGTCACTGACCTTCCTTAAAACAATTATTTCAAATTCTTTGTTGGGTAGCTCATAAATCTCCGTATCTTTAGCATCAGTTACCGGTGCTTTATTTTGTTCCTTTGGTGATGTCATGTTTCCATGATTGTTCTTGTGGCTATAAGTTGGTGTTTGCACATTTGGGGAAACACCAACCTCCACCTCCTGGTTTCAAGGGATTTATTTCAATCTTTGCAAACTGGCATTGTTTGAGAAAGCCCTTCACCAATAGCCTGTCCAAAGATTGTGGGCAGCCTGTCTGATGTGGTCATGGGTGGGTTTGCTACTGGAGTCTTTGGGTAGGCTGGCCTGATGCCTGGATCCATTGTGGTGAACCTGTTAACTGGGGCTGCAGAAGCCAGCCTGAAGCCTAGGTCCACAGCAACTGACACGGTATTTTGGTGGACTTTGAGCCTGTGTCTGTAGGAGCTGGCCAGGCACCGGGACAGTCCTGGAGCCTGAGTCCATGGAGGCAAGCCTTGGTCTTGGGACTATGGGTGCTGACCTGGCACCAGAGTCTGCTGGGTGGACCTGGGGCAGGTATGGAGCCTGGGTCCATGAGTGCTGAACTGGAACCTGGATTCACAGTGGGTGGTCCTGGAGCCTCAGTCCTGAGGGACAGGCCCAGCACTCAGGTGTACTGGGACAGGCTAAACCCCTGGTCTGCTGGAGAATATCACTGCAGGGGCTGCCCTGGAGCCTACGTATTAAGAGGCTAACCTGGGCCAGGCACAGTGGCTCACACTTGGAATCCTAGCACTTTGGGAGGCCAAGGTTGGCAGATCACAAGGTCAGGCGATTGAGACCACCCTGGCCAACATCATGAAACCCTGTGTCTACTAAAAATTACAAAAATCAGGGATGGTGGCATGTGCTACTCAGGAGGCTGAGGCAGGAGAATCGCTTGAACCTGGGAGGTGGAGGTTGCAGTGAGCTGAGATAACACCACTGCACTCCAGCCTGGGTGACAGAGCAAGACTTTGTCTCAAAAAAAAAAAAATGCCAACCTGGTGCTATGGTGGGCTCAAAGCCTGGAGCCATGTGGACCAACATGGCGCTTAGATCTGGTCTGGAACCTGAATTAAGTCTGGGGCCATGAGGACTGGCCTAGCAGAAGGCTGGCCTGGAGGCTGGGTCTGTGGCTGCTGGCTTGCTGAGTAAGGCTGCAGGGGCCTGTCTGGTACTGCAGGTGGATGTGAAGCCTGGAGCTATGAGAGCCATCTAAGTGCTGGAGGCAGTCTGGAGCTTGGGGCTACTGGGTTGGGCCCAGAGACCAAGTCCATTGGGCAGGTCTGGTGCCACAGCAGGCCTATATGCCCAGTCCAAGGGGATCAGCCTGAAGTCTGGGGCTGTGAGGCCCTTGCATGGCACTGGTTTTTCTGGGGCGGGTCCCGTGTAGGTCTGAGGCCAAGTCCAGAGCCCACTTCCCTTACCTTCCCCTAAGTGGACAGAATCTCTCTTCATACCGTGCTGCCTGGGGTTGGGGAGAGGTGATATTGGAAATGTCCTTATTTCTGTGCCACACCCAGATGCTGTCATCTCTCACCTGGTTTCCTTAGCTCTTGGGAAGGTGTTTTCATGTAGGGATAGTTGTTCAAACTGATTTTCTGCATGGGAGATGAGTGGTGGAGGGTCCTCTTTTGTCATCTTGCTGACATCCTATTTCTTAAAACGCAGTGTCCTTTAGTGTGAATTTTGCTTTCCAAAATTTACATGGTATAAAAACATTGCAACCAAGTTTCATTATTCTAATGGCTGTCATCATTTAAGATGACTATTTAACCATTGAGTATGTGGGCTGTTGCTGGAATTTGTACTCTTCTAAAAAAAAATTTGACATGCCACATTTTTCTTTATCAGGATTATTTCTTTAGGATTGACACACGGAAGTGAATGAACATTTCTTAGAATTATGGCTTTATGTTGCCAAATTGTTTTTTTTTAAATGTCATACTGATGGTTTAATTTTTCAAATTTCTTTGACTTTACTTAGAATCTAGCTGGGTATATGGTATGAAGTGAGTATATAAAGCTTTTCCAAGTAGCAAATTATTATTCTCCCGTATTTTGTTAAATACGGCTCCCTTCCCCACTCATCTATATTACATCCTTCTTTAGGATTCTTACATATGCTGAGGTCCGATTGGACCCACCTGGTCCTGTTTACGCACAGGTTAATAATACTCCAATGCCATATGACTTTTGTTAAATTAGTTTTATAATATAGGATATTCCTTTTTCAAAAATTCCTTGGCCAACATTTTTAAAATACGGAAGGATTCTATAAAGATCTTAAAATATAGTATGAAACCTATGCAGTTCCATATGTGCTTTGAATGGATCAAACGCTACAAAGTATATCAGATGATTACAAAGTCACACTTTAGTTCTCTGATCAGTTTCTATGCCCATTATTTTTCCTCAAAGATACTCTTGATTCTTTCTCTAATTCCTAATCAGGGAACAAAGCCATAACATTTTATGCTTCATTCTGGATTTCACCTATAAAAGTTGCATTTTCCCATCTTCTCATGACCTGTCTAGAAAAATATGCACAGATGATCATAACAGGATGATCATGGAAAAAGTATGAATGACGTTAAGGCCCATTTGTAAGAGAACAGTTAAATAAACTGCAGCCCATTGACCCTATGTAATACTATGTGCAATTAAAAAGATGGAATTGGAAGACTTCCAATGTACATTATTGAGTGGGGAAAAAAGACACAAAGTTCTAGCACTGTTCCTATAGTATGATACCATACATTTTTTTAAATGCACACATAACTATTTTTTAAGGGTCCCTGTATATGTGTGTAAAGGCCTAGTCTCGAGGGGTCTTTATTGTTAGAGTGAAAAGGAAGCTGTGTTTTTACTTGCAATACTTATATTTTTACACAGATAATGTATTTGTACATGTTTTGCTTGTGGAACTAGAAATGAGTAGTATTAGCCAGGTGCAGTGGTGGCTCATGCCTGTAATCCCAGCACTTTGGGAGGCTGAGGCGGGTGGATCACTTGAGGTCAGGAGTTCGTGACCAGCCTGGCCAACATGGTGAAACCATACCTCTACTAAAAAATAAAAAAATTAGCCAGGTGTGGTGGTGTGTGTCTGTAGTCCTAGTTACTTGGGAGGCTGAGGCAGGAGGATTGCTTGAACCTGGGAGGCAGGGGTTGCAGTGAGGCAAGATTGTGCCACTGCACCCCAGCCTGGGCAACAGAGCAAGACTCTGTCTTTAAAAAAAAAAAAAAAAAAAAAGTACTCTTTTAAGAGTCACGCTCCTTGTGGGGATTACCGGCTCCTGGACTATATTCCTCTTGTAGTCGCCTTGATGTCTTTGCACCTTGAAGCTCCTTCCATGCTCAGCACAGACTTGTGGCTCCACAGAGTGCCCAGAGGGGGCATTAATTAGCCTGATGGCATGCAGCTCCCAGGAGATGTGCTATGACTAATTCCTTGCCCTGCAGGGATCACAAACTTGGCAGTTGCCATTTTAGGTAAGAAAAGTTATGCTCAGAAAAGAGAGAGGGGGTTTGCCAGGGACGGACAGTGACTCGGAGCCTGATCAAGAGTGGCACTGAGGCTTCTCAGCCATCAGTCTCAAATGCCATCTAGTAGGTCCAGAAGGGTTCTCAGCAGAAGGTTGTGTCCCATGAAAAAGGAGAAATGGCTAAACATGCTAAGTGCATTAGTACGTTTTGATGCTGCAGATAAAGACATACCCGAGACTGGGTAATTTATAAAGAAAAAGAAGTTTAATAGACTCACAGTTGCATGTGGCTGGGGAGGCCTCACAATCATGGTGGAAGGTAAAAGACACATCTTACATGGTGGCAGACAAGAGAGAATGAGTGCCAAGTCAAAGGGGAAACCCCTTATAAAACCATCAGATCTCGTGAGACTTCCTCACTACCACGAGAACAGTATGGGGAAAACTGCCCCCATGATTCAATTATCTCCCACCGGGTCCCTCCCACCACACGTGGGAATTATGGAAGTACAAGTCAAGATGAGATTTGGGTGGGACACGCCCCAACCATATCACTAAGGCTTTGGGATATCAAATGCAGACATTTCAGGGCTGGTTCACAACTGTGGTGGGGAGCGTTTTGGGAGGGGGATGTTACTTACTCTAGACAGAGGGTTTCCTAAACTGGTGTGGGAGAAACCATTCTTTGAGAATTTACTGTGTATTAGATTGGCACAAAAGTAATCATGGTTTTTCCCATTACTTTTCATGGCAAACTTTAAAAGTCTTTAAAACGTTAAAATGCTACTAATACCAGGCACTGTGTTAGAAGGTTGGAACACATATCATATTAAATTCTGACATTCCACCCATATGGAAGGTTGTACGATTCTCCCTGTTTTGTGGATTATAAAAGTGAAGCTAAGAGCACTGACGTCACTTGCCTAAGTCCCCGTGACAAGTGATGGAGCTTGAATTGGAAATCAGAACATCTATCTCAAAAGGTAGCGCTCCCATGCTCATAACCTCCACGGGAGACTGACTACCTCTAGGAAAACTTGAGGTCTTCAAATAGGAGATTTACTTTGCAAAGCAGAGGCTCGGGGAGGAGGGCAGGCTTCAGTAGCCTTGGCTCCCCCGCCCCTCGGCAGCACATGAGAACGTTCTCTTTGCAGAACAACTCGCTTCCAAATACTCTCAAGAAAAACAGAGGCAAGCTACGCATTATGATATTTGCCTGGGACATCGTGGTTTTAGTTACCAAAAAATAAAACAACCTTTCCAGCCGACTGCCTTCTCATCTTCTTCCATAATCCCTCTTTTGCGAGCAGTCTGGGTATTCAATTTAAAATGAATTAAGGAGGCAATTGAGGAAGGACGTCAGTCCGAGCTTTTAAAAACTCAGTTAATGAACGTCAAATTCCATTCTAGTCTGCAAGAAGGTGATCTATTGACTTGTAAACTTTATACGTCTTCTGTGCTGTCATCTCTCCCCAAGGCTGTCTGTCTACGTCTGTGGGGAAGGTTGGCCCAGAGCTGGCCTGTGCAACTTCAGCAGGCAACCTTCCGACTCATCCCAATGGTGCCCTCTGATGAACTTGAACCTGGAAGCCCTGCTCACTGCCAGACTTCCCTGACCAGTGGAGAAGCCAGGCCTTATCTTTTTCAAGTGATTTTTTAACAATTGTAGCAAAATACACATAACATAAAATTTACCATCTTAACCATTTTAAGTGTACATTTTAGCAGTGTTAAGTACAATCACATTGTTGTGCAACCAATATCTAGAACTATTTATCCTGCAAAACCATAATGATTTTTTTTTTTGCATTGTAGTTACCTACACAGACCATAAAACTTAAAGACTTTTTTTTTTCTTTTTTTTTTTTTTGGAGACAGGGTCTAGCTCTGTCACCCAGCTGGAGTGCAATGGCCCAATTATGGTTTACTGTAGCCTTGACCCTTCTGAGCTCAAGTGATCCTCCTGCCTCAGCCTTCTGAGTAGCTGAGACTACAGGCACGGGCCACCATGCCTGGCTTATTTTATGTAGAGATGAGGTCCTGGCATGTTGGCCGGGCTGGTCTTGAACTCCTGTTTGCAACTCTCCTACCTCAGTCTCCCAAAGTGCAGGGATTACAGGCATGAGCCATTGCACCTGACCCTATTGTAACCATTCCTAAGTGTACAGTTCAGTGGCATTAAGGACATTCACGTTACACAAACATCACCAGCGTGCCTAGTCCAGGCTTTGTCTCTGACTCCTACTCCTCTTACCATCTGTCCAGCTTCTGCCTTTACAAAGTGACTTCCACTTCTCCAGATGGTTCTTTGCTCTCTTAGGTGCGTGCCGTGTTTGTGAATCCAGTCTATAGCATGATCTGCCCACGGAGCATAGGCTCCCAAGTCACCTCCACTCAGACGGGCTTCTGCAGACCTGGGTGGGTGCTCCCATCTGTGCCAGTTCCCAAAAACTCCTCCTAGCCTAGCCCCTGCATCCCACCCTCCCATCTGTGTCAGAAGATGCTTTGGAACCGTATGCATGAGTTAGAATCCGCCCTGCACCTCCCTCAGCAGTTGACTCAACCCCCAGGAACCTATTATCTCCTCCACAAAATGGGGCTGCTGCTGTCTGTTAGGGTGGCTGTGAGAATTTAAGAAGAGGCTTGTAAGGTGCCAGCGCCTTGGATGTTAACTGTCACACTCTAATCTAGAAGACAACCTCCCCACCCTTCTATCTACAATGTGTTCTTCCCCCTCCCAGACCTCTTCCCGCGCTGCCTGCTGCAGGAACCCAGGATGTTTAAGTAATTCCCAGATGCAGTACAATGTAGGAATCTGCCTTACTGTTTTGTGAACCTAATGAGCGTCAACTTCTCACCTCTTCCTTTGGCTGAGTCTGGCAGAAAATGCCCACTTAGTTGTCGCATCTGATAGTATGGGATATGCAGAAAGATACTTCCCCAAATGCTAATTTATAGCCTAGAAGGGGAGCCCAGAGGCTTCAGGACTCAAGAAAACATACTCTTGTTCTCACACTTGCCAACTGTTCAATATATAAACGTATGACATCTTTTCCTTCCGTCTCCCTTGGTGAGTGAGATAAGACAATCCCTTGATGAACTGGAAGAATAAATCACTTACTTTTAAAAGTCATTTGGGAGAAGAAAACCATCTGGATGCTTAGAAAGCCTCAGAACATAGGAAAGAAACTGGGTAGACAACGCCAGATTGGGATAACCTTCCACAGACTCCCCATGCGCCCACCATCTGTAAGTTTAATCTTCTAGAAGGGAAAGTAATCTCTGGGTGCTGTTCGCCTGCTTGGGGAACTTGCATCATGTCACGTCTGTGCTCAGAAACCTTCAAAGGCAACTGGAAGTCACCATGAGATAGACGGTCCTCCCTCTGACATCATTACTTTTCCACAAATACCTTAATTACAGCCGCCCTGAAATACTCATTATTCCCTGAACGTACCCCAAACATTATTTCTGAGTCTTCACTCCTGCCACTTCCTTCTGGCATGCCCTCCTTACCAGTGTAATTGGCATCCTTTGCATGGCCAATCTGATGCTTCCTTCACAAAGCCACTCCTGGGTCCCTTGACTGCATGGAACCCACCACCTGTGGCCTCCTATGGCACTTGGAACCACCCGTTTTGCATTGATTCTGCAGAGGTTAGAATGGAAGCAATGGTGTGGTATTTTGTGATACGATATCTAGATGGGTCTTCTTTTGGGATATGTGTCACGGTCATTTCTAACCTTGTTTCACCTCCATGCACCAGAATGAGCTGTGTGAAGGCAGCATCTGTATTTGACTCCCATCTGTGTCACTCCCTGCCCTGTCTCCATCCCTGGAACTGGCCAGGTATTTGGTAAATTTCAATCACACTTTACAAGTCAATAATGCTATTCTGAGCATAAAGATTTTAGACAAGCTCCTCTGTCATGTGTATCTCTGCAAATATCGATAAGGACGTCTGAACTTGGCACTCCAACCCTGCCTCTCCACCTACTCAGAGAGTGGCTACACTTTGCAATGAAACCAGGGGTGAGTGGAACTTCCTCCTTTGGTGGATTAATGAAATACTAGATTTGGTGTGAATCTGTGAGCCCAGTTTTATGCCTTGAAGGAAACTGGCTTCAAATGCTGTAGAATTGCCATGGCCTGTGTTTCTGCTTTAAGCACTTAGTATCATCAGGATAGGTTACACAACTTTCTAAAGGAAGCTGTTTTGGGGGGCACTTCCCAATCTCCCTAAAAGCTGCAAAGGAGACTAAGAGCTGGACGTTGCATCGTTCCAACTCTGTTTTTAAACCACTGAGACCTCTTGAGTCACACGTTTTGAGGCTAAGTAAGGCCCTTTGCTGTACAGTGTGGTTTAAGACATGGAGAGCATTGCACTGGGAGGTTGCTACCGCTTTTGAGCAGAAATGAGCTTGTTATGTTTTAGGAAATTCTATGCTTGTGGGTTGAAGGAGAAATCCTAGAATGCTTTCTGAAGCGAATATTCGTGGCCAAAACAGAATTTATAACTGTGTTGCCATGGCAGCCAGTATGTCACGTTTCACTCAGCCTAAGAATATCTAAACTCTAATGATTCTGAGAATAGCTGAAGTGGAACGGCCTGGTGTGATCTCTATGAGAGGCCCAGGGTTAGCGCCCATTTTCTAGGTCCTCATCCCCTGTCTGTGAATCTCTAAAAATCCCCGACTTCCTCCTTTGTTTGTCATTTTAGGGACATGGGCTTTTAAACTGGAGCATCCGTGAGGCAACTCCTCCTTTTATTCTCCCATCCAGGTAGTCACCAGGCCTGACCCTGCTTAGCTTCCAATAGGGGACAAGATCAGATGCATTCAGGGCCATATGGCCCTAAGTGACTCCTTTTCTTCTGTCATGTTCTTTGTGTACATAAATGCTTATGAGACTCTTCAGATATGTGGTCAACTTGGGCCACGTATTTGGTCCCTAGGAGACTAAGAGCTGGACATGGCATAGTTCCAACTCTGTCTTTAAACCACTGAGACCTCTTGAGTTGCGTATTTCAAGGCTAAGTAATGCCCTCTGCCATACACTGTGGTTTAAGACATGGAGAGCATTGCACTGGTATGTTGCAACTGCTTTTGAGTTTGGGCCTCATGAGTTTGAGGGACAGTGAAAAAAAGAATGGAAGAAAATAAAGTGAGAGTAGTTAGAAATGTTCTCTGAAGACTCTCAGATGTGCAAAGTGAAAATCGATGTGGCAGTCGTGAGCAGCCCTTGGGGGAGACAATGGATTTAACCTGAAGTTCCAGAAGCCTCTGTGTGTTGAAGGAGAGGGGGCCACCAAGACCCTACAAGGTGAGGGCATATTTCGGAGGCAGAGGTGTTCTGAATGAAGCACATGGTTGATTCCAGGAGAGCCCAACTGGGGAGCAAAACAGCTGAGTCAGACTGGCGGGCCTCCCTCAGTAGGTAGGTGGGGAGTGTGGTGTAGAGAGAGGAATATGAAGGAGACGTGCTGAGAAATCCAGCCAGTGGGAGAGCTGTTAAGGTCCCCAAATGGAGTTGTATGTACTCTTGGCCTCTTTGGCTTATATTAAATAGGTAACCAAACTTAGTAAAAAAAAAAAAAAAAAAATCAGGATCTCCTCTTCCCTCTTTAAAGTCCTTCGTGGCCCATTAATTTCAAAACTGAGACCTCTTGAGTTGCAGATGTTGAGGCCCTCTAAGTAACCCCTCCCCGAGCAAAGGCAAACCCTCCACAACTCCCAACATGTGGTCAGCCTGCCTGAATGTCCCTGGGGCAAGACGCTCCGACCCCACCTAGCATCCAATCCACTTTTTAAAAATGCACAACTGCCTATCCCAAAGGCAAACCCTCCGTGTATCTTAAAACATAACATACATGGTTTTCACTCTCTTCTTTGGAGTCACACAGAATAAATCCATCTCTTCTTTTCCAAGGTGGCACGCCAAAGGTGTGCACACAGCCGCTGTATCTTCTCTGAGTCCTCTCTGTCCCTGTGTAGTCCTCCCTGGATCGTTTTTCACAGTTTTTCCAAAACCCTTATAATCCGACTCTACATCTCACAGAATTCTCCAGTTCATCCTATGGTGATACCCAGGCCTGAACCCTGTGCTTAAGGGATGGTCTGATCAGGATTGTTGTAGCTCAAACTTTATGGATGAGGCAGAAAAGAACAGGCAGAGCAAAAGCTGGGGATTGGCGCAGGCCACGGGAGGCCTTGTTGGGCCACAAAGGCAGAATTTGTAGGAGCCAAAGGTTTGTCACTGGAGATACTATGCCCGAGAGGCTGGGTAGGAGCACAGGGACCCCTGGCTGCCCACTGACCCAGCTGGCAGGAGTACAGGACAGTGCTCCAGTCCTGGGTAGGGACTAGAATACTTGGAAGAGTGAAAACAAGTGGACAGTCAGGAGCAGAAAGCAAAGGATCCATGGAGAATGCTGGAGGACACAGGTGGAGTGTGAAGACAGCTGGGATATCATGATAAAAGGCTGGTCTCTACTCCATGGGCTGAGTTGTGTGTAACTGCTTGTGATCATCAACTCCTCAGCCTAAGAGACTGGCATAACCGGATTACATATTCCTCATATAAGCCAAGAACTGTGGTTGAGCTGAATTTCAGAATGGCAGGCAATGGTGGCCTTAGCTATGAGGGCCAGAGACAATCAGTCAGGGGTGGCATGGTCCCCACTCTAGGGTGCCTTATTCATGACGTATTAGATTTGCGCCCTAGGAAGCACAAAGAATGGTGTTTCCTAGATTTCTACCTCTATCCATATGCAGAAGGCCTACCTTCCTTGCTGTGTATCCTGTTGTTCTCTTGAGCAGGAGAAAAGGCCAGATAAGAGATGGGAGAAATACAAAATATGAAGATGGTAAACTAAACAACTAAATATAAATGGACTAAACACTAATAGATCAAGCAAGACGCAACAGTATGCTGTTCACAAGAAACATACTTTATATATAAAGGCACAAATAGGTTGAAAGCAAAAGGATAGAAAAAGTTATAGGGCTGTGTCATGCAAAGACCAAGCATAAGAAAGCCTGTATGACTACACTGACATCAGGCAAAGTAGACTTCAGAATGACATGAGGTATTACTAGAAATAACAGTACATTTCATTAGGGTCAACTCATGAAGACGTTATAATCACGTGTATACTCCTAAAAACAAAAATACATAAACTCAGCATTTATTTAGCACTGCGAGCATTAGAAAGATGAATATAGTTTTTACTCCAAAACAATTTCCATATTGCAAAAAAAGGATGTTAACAGTTTTAGAGTAGTATATGAACAACAAGGAAAGAGGCCCCAAGATCCTGTTATCAGCCAACACAGTTACCAGTTCCTGTTTTCCATCTCCACCCCCGCAAAAAAGAAATTATTTTTAAAGTGGAAATTTCCAAACACACATAAAAGTAGAGAGATGGGTATTGTGAGCCTCCATGTAGCCTCACCACCACTGCAAGAATTCCTAGCATCTTTGCCTCTCATTTCATCTGTCTGCTGGCCCTTCCCCACCTTTTTTGCTACAGTATTTTTAAGGAAATATCAGATACCACCTGTAAATACTGTAGCACACATCTCTAGCTGATAACATTTTTAAAAGCGTAACCATCATACCATTACCGCACTTAACAATTGCTCAGTATTAGCTGATAGTACAACTGCCTCACAGATTTTTTAGTTTTTCACATCATGATTCATATAAGGCCCATATATCACACGGATTGTTATAGCTCCAGAGTCTCTTTTATATTTTTTGTTGTTTGTTTAAAGCCACTGATTTCTTAATGTAGATGCTTAGGAGTGAATTCTCTAATACACTTTGCTGCAAAACACTCCAAAGGGATTGCATCTCATTTCCCAACAAATACGCTGAACCTATGGAGGTTAATTTGAACCACATTAGAAGTCCATGCACCCCATTGGAATCATCTGGGGCATAAACTTTTTTTCAATTTCAAGTGAAATTCAGTCTGCATTTGAAAAGTACTAACATGATGTATAAATTCTATCAATCTCAAGCTACATGCACAGTCCAGAACAGAGTTGCAATGGAGAAAGGACCTCAGAGGCCCCCTGAGTCACAGATGAACATTGCCAAGTCATAAGTAATTATCTGATTTTCTTCTAACCTCAAGGCATGCTGGGGCATATGGGAGTTGTCTAGGAATGCAGGTGTGCACACCCAGGACCCCGGCATGTTACAACACAGCCAAGTAAATGGCAAACCAATACTGTCCAAGTAAAACTTAATGTAGACAGTCCCAGAATTTAGAGGAGGTGCTTACACCAAGTGTGGTTCAAGGCATCTGAGGTTAGTCAGCCCGTACTACAGGGAACCATTTATCTCCAACTGTCGCTCACACCAAACTCAAACTTCATCCTCTCTTAAACTTGGAAAGCCAGTATCTTGGGAAGAAAAAGTTCAAAAAGCCCCAGGCACAAGAGAGAAGAATACAATAAACAACGCAACAAAAGGAAAGAGAAAGCATGGGACGATTTATTTTTTCTAGTAGTCTTTTCTTAAATTTCCCTCTAGCCTTTTTAGGAATTACAATACTTGACATCCTCAATAAGATACATCAGCAATTGATGAAGTGAACCACTACCAGCTCATCATCAGTGATCCATTTTCTTGTCTCTTGGCAGGGCTGCACTGAGCCACCAGAGTCGTCTCTTCAATAAGAGAAGTTTGATAATCTCAGTAACCCTCTTCTGGGACTCCTGTGAGACTTGTATATTTAATCCCATCAGCTGAGTAGTAACAGTCATCCAAGTCAACCGACCTTCCAGCCTGCCCACACTGCCTCCCTGCAGGAAGTGATTTTGCACACAGAAGCCCCTGGTGGGGTAGCGTGGAGTGTGAAGTATCTGTTCTCTGACCACAATTCCATCCCTGGAGCAGCCATTGTGAAGCATCATTCTCCTGTTCCATTGTCCCTCCAAAGAATCTCAGGTCTCGGTCACAGGATCACCATCGTTAAAGGAGGCCATCCCTCTGACACATACTCAGGAGAGGAAAGAGCAAGTTTTGGAGGCACCTGGTTGACTTCAACTGGAGGTAAGAATCTGGGCAACTGGGATCACCAGACTGAAGGATGAATTGGAAGTTTAGTAGAATAGACCCCGCCTTCCTCTGAGTTTTATTTTTGTGCCCTGTCATGTTAAAACCTCTGCCTTGTCTTTAAGGTCACCAAAACAAGATGCCAGGGCTGGCTGCGTTCTCTCAGAGTCGGCAGGGACTCTGATGAGGGCCTTTCACTGAAGCAGCTTGTGAACACTTTGCGAGACAGCTACCTCTGCCTCAATGGCTCTGTCACTCTCCCTGTGAAGCCCAACTCCTCCTGTTGATGGACAACACCCTGTATACCCAGATATGGGTTAGTGTCCATAGGGAATGGAGCTCACTCTGCCCTCTCTCTGCCACAGGTTTTCTTTCTCCCTCTCTACCATATGCCACTGGCTTCTCCAGTGACCCGCCCCCCTCCCCTCCATGCCTCCCCAGACCCTTCCAGTAGGTCCAATATGTCCCAAAGCTGAGCCCATTGAAGGCAATTCAACACCATATGATTCTGAGCTGGTCACCTTTACTTCTTGAGACTGATTAAAAGGGGAGCTATGATGCCAGTTTAATGCAATGGCGGGTATGATCAAACAAATGTAAATGAGAGGTGTTTGAAAATGGTAAAATGCTATAGCAAAAGAGACAAAGAAATCTAAGTGGGAGTGGGATAAGGTACTATTAATATAACAGAAGGCACAATCAGAAGAACTAGAACTAGGAAGAGTTTTCTGGTTTTGATCTGGCTGTTGAAATTTCGTTTTGTTAGGAGTAGATGAAAGTAAAGAACATTAGAAAAAGTCTGCAAACAGAAAATGGGAAGGAAATGATTAATATGTTGTATTTTAAAATGAAATTACAGTTCATGCCTCTATAGATGACAATGAAAGATGCCAGTTTGGGATTTCCTCTGTTTTCCATAATTGCAGAGTTGAAGCAGAGGTTCCAGTGGCCTCCAGCTCATGGTCTAGGCACAATTTCAGCCAAATTATTTTCATTAAGTAGGTTTCTCATCTTTTTTAAAAGCTGTTGTAGACAAGGAATTGTAGTTTCTCTAGGAAATGATATTTTAAATTTTCTTTTCTATTTGGTGATAATAGGTCACTGACTTGCATTGTGCCCTCAAAAACATGTGTCACAAAAGCATATAGCAGACATTTAATAGAGTGATGAATATAATCAGATATCATTTTGAGGGAAAATATCACCTAATTTCTGTTGACTCATATTCTGAACAATGGAAAGCATTCTCTTCCCATGATTGGAATGAGAGTTCCCCTTGATTTACAAATGTTTCTCCATGTTATTAGTAAGATGGGATGTCATTTGGAAACTTGGGGCACAATAGTCTTCTTTGTGTAACTGACATCTGTGCTAGCAAATAGTGGCTGCTATCATTGGGTTAACAGCTGACACCTCTTTCTAGAGCACTGATTCGCAGCCGGTGGCAATTTCATTGCCCTGGGGACAGTTGGCAGTGTCAGGCAATACCTTTGGTTGTGATGACTTGGGGAACTATGCTACTGGGTCCGTGGGCAGAGACCCAAGGATGCTACTAAACACCCCACAATGCACAGGACAGTGTCCCACAACAAAGAATCGCCCACTCACAAACATCAATAGTGCTGAGGTCAAGAAGCCCCGTTATAGCGGGGGCTTAGGAGATTTCTGTCCCAGGCTTTGGTCCAAATGTCACTAAACTGTCCACATTTCAAGAATTAGGTCCTGTGTGTTTCTTCCATGCAGGGGTTCTGAATCTGGGATCTCCACTACCCAAAGGACCTGTAAGTAAAATTCAGAGGCTTTGTGGAGTTGGATGGGAAAATGTTGTATTTTTTATTAAAAAAGAAAAAACAGTTTTAGGTTCACAGCACAACTGAGTTGGAAATAGAGATTTCCCATGTACCTCCTGTTCCTACATATGTGCAACCTCCCCTCCTATGAATGTCCTGACACTATTGAGTCTTCCTATCCATGAGCATAGGCTATATCTCCATCTGTTTAGTTCTTTAATATCTTTCTTCAGTTTTATAGTTTTCCCCATGTAGGTCATGTACATACTGATAGATTATTCCTAAATATTTCATTCTGGGGAGGTGCTAGTATAAATGATCGTGCGTTTTAAATTTCAAATTCAAATTGTTCCTTGCTAGTAGAGATGTTCCTTGACCTATGATGGAGTTATATTTTATGATGGGTTGATCAAGACATAAGTAGAAAATGCACTTAACACACCTAACATACTGAATATCATGGCTTAGCCTAGCCTACCTTAAATGTGCTCAGAACATTTACATTGGTCTACAGTTGGACAAAATCATCTAACACCAAGCCTATCTCACATAATTTATGCAATATTGGAGTATGGTTTCTACTGAATGTATATTGTTTCACACCATCATAAAGTTGGCTCATCATAAGTTGGTGCCCTTCTGTAGGAAAGCAGTTGAGTTTGGTCTATTACCTGTGTATGAATGTAATTTCGCTACAATCGCTTATTAGTGCCAGGAGTCTTTTGCCTATTTGGGGGAATTTTCTACATAAACAACCATGTTATCTACAAAGTTTTATGTCTTCTTTCTCAATCTGTATTCCTTTGATTTCTTTTTCTTGCCTAATAGAACTTCCAATATGATATTGAAGTGGTACTGACGGGGGGACATTCTTGCCTTGTTCCTGATGTTAGTGGGAAAGTGTCAGATTTCTCACTATTAATTCTAATGTTAACATTAGGTTTTTTGTAGGTGTTCTTTATTTAGTTGAGACAGTTCCCCTGAGTTTACTGAGAGTTTTCTCATTATGAATAGGTGTTAGATTTTGCCAAATGTTTTTTCTGCATCTATTGATATGATCATGTGAGTTTTCTTCTGTACCTGTCATGATGAATGAATGTTGAACCAGCTTTGCATACCAGTTTCAACATCACTTGGCCATGATGCATCATTCTTTTTATATACTGCGGATTTGATTTGCAAACAATAACATGCTGATTTTTTTCATCACGGTTCATGAGATATGGGTCTATTGTTTTCTTATAATGCCTTTGTCTGCTTTAGACATCAGGGGAGTGCTGGCTTGTAGAATAAGTTAGGAGATAGTCCCCTTACTTCTAGGAATTACATATTCAGTGGCATTTATCAGTGAACCCATCTGGGTCTGGTGCTTTGAGTCTGGAAGATTTTAATTACTGATTCGGTTTCTTTAATAGATATAGGCCAATTCAGATTCTCTTTCTGTGAGTTTTAACAAATTGTGACTTTCAAAGAATTGGTCCATATCATTGAGGTTATCAGCTTCGTGAGCATTGAGTTGGTCATAATATTCCTTTTCTTTTGGCACAGAGTCTCGCTCTGTCACCCAGTCAAACATGTACCACCATGCTAGGCTAATTTTTTGTAGAGACAGGGTTTCATCATGTTGGCCAGGCTGGTCTCAAACTCCTGATCTCAAGTGATCTGCCTGCCTCAGCGTCCCAAAGTGCTGGGATTACAGGCATGAGCCACCACATCTGGCCATAATATTCTTTTATTATCCTTTTAATGTCCATGGGATCTGTGGTGATGGCCCTTCTTTCACATTTGATAGTAATGACGTGTCTTTTTTTCCCATAATTGACCTGGATAGAGGCGTATTGATTTCACTGGTCTTTTGAAAGAACCAGCTTTTCATTTTATTTTGTTTTCAATTTCATTGATTTCTGCTGTAATTTTTATTACTTTTCTTTTACTTTGAATTTAATTTGCTCTTTTTGTTGTAGTTCCCAAAAGTGGAAGGTCAGGCAACTGATACTAGATCTTTCTTCTTTTCTAATATACGCATTTCATACTATAAATTTTCTGTCAGGCATTTTCACTACATCCCACAGATTGATAAGTTAATTTTATTTTCCTTTAACTGAAAATATTTTGAAATATTTCTTCCTTGACCCATGTGTTATTTAGAAATGTCTTGTACAATCTCCAAGTATTTGGGACTTTTCAGCTATGTCTGTTATTGATTTCTACTTTAACTGCATTTTACTGTGAGAGCAGATATGATTCCTATTCTTTTTAATTAAGGTATGTTTTATGACCCAGAATGTGATTTATCTTGGTAAGTGCTGCATCTGAGCTTGAGAAAAATACGTAGCCTGCTGTTGGTGGATGAATTAGTATGGAGGTGGCAATTATATCCAGTTGACTGATGGTGCTTTTGGGTTCAAGTATGTCTTACTGATTTTCTGCCTACTTGATCTGTGAATTACTGATACAGCGGTTTTGATGTCTCCAACTATGATAGTGAATTCATGCAGCCGTTTTTGCCTCCTATTTTGATGATCTGTTGCTAGGCACATAACATTAAAAATCATGATGCCTTCTTGGAGTAGTAACCTCACTATCATTATTTAATACCCCTAATGCCCCTCTTTGCTCTATCTGAAGTTAGCTACTCCTGCTTTCTTTTGATTAGTGTTGACATGGTATAGCTTTCTGCATCCCATTATCTATTTGAGACAAGGCCTTGCTCTGTTGACACCCAAGCTGGTGTCAAACTCCCGGGATCAAATGATCCCATCTCGGCCTCCCAAAGTGTTGGGATTACAGGCGTGAGGCACCATGCCCAGTCTTATTAAACTCCTTGGCTCAAGCAGTCCTCTGAGTAGCTGGGACTATAGATGTGCACCACCGCAGCTGGCTTTTTTTTTTTTCTTAAAGAGATAGGGCATTGCTATGTTGCCCTTGTTGGTCTCAAGCAATCCTCCCACATCAGCCTCCCAAAGTGTTGGGATTATAGGTGTGAGCCACCAAGCCTGGCCTATGTCTTTAAAGTAAGCTTTTTATAGGCAACATATATTTGGGTGTTGAGACAGAGTTATGCTCTATTACCCAGGCTGGAGTGGAGGATCGATTGAGCCCAGGAGGGCAAGGCTATAGTGAGCTATGGTCACGCTCCCGCCCTCCAGCCTGGGTGACAGAGTGAGACCCTGTCTCAAAAAAGCAAAAATACCCGGTATATTGAGATAGAACGTGTATTTTTCACCCTCTTTTTCCCTCCAAAAGTACCTATTTTCTCCTGTCTTGTGCCTCTGTCCCTATCCAGCCACACTGTCTCTTATATAATGCCTGTATCATGTGTGAATGAATCGAGGATTCATAACTTCACCTGCATTCTGGTCCACAGTCTCAATCCCGCCGCTTTCTTGTATTTTCAATAAACACACCCAATAAATATGCCAACCCCAGATCTAACCAAAGCTCTACTATCTTCTCTCCTATCTCTGAGATGTTGGCTGCTTCCACTACAGATTCAGCACCTCCAACCTCCATTCTTCCCAGCCTTTATGTGTCTCAACTCAGCCCTCCTTCCCAGTCCTTACAACAGTGACTTTGAGCCTTTCACGCTTTCCTATCACTTCTGTATTCACCCTCATCAATGTATTTCATCCTCTAGTTTTTCTGGGCCAGTGTCCTACGTAAGGTAAATTCTTTCTCCTGCGCTCCAACTTCTGTCCAGTCCATCTGATCTGAAGCTTTTAAGCTGCACAAAAAGGAATCTTTATATTTTACAATAAACGTTAGTAGACGCTGGTTGCCCTGGCTCATGCCTGTAATCTTAGCACTGTGGGACACCAAGACAGGCAGATCTCAAGAGTTTGAGACCAGTCTGGCAACATGGTGAAACCCTGTCTCTACTACAAATATAAAAATTAGCTGGACATGATGGTGTGTGACTGTAGTCCCAGTTACTTGAGAGGCTGAGGTGGGGCGATTGTGCCACTGCACTCTGGCCTGGGCGACAGAGCCAGATGCTGTCACAAAAAGATGAATGTTAGTAGCAATTAACAAATGGTAGGAGAAGATCAATTCTGTCCAGATGAGGTACTCTGAGAAGGGCAACCTCACATGGAAATTATGCAGAAGAATTATTGCCTGACAATAGATTCTGATCAGATCCTAATAATTACCTAAAAGGATGATGAAATCAAGGCCTGGCCAATCACTTTAAGAGTAACAACAACAGACTCCCTTTTTTATAGCCAATGATTTCATAAAAATTTCAACTACTTTGCTACTTGTAAGAATTTTCTCAATTTCAAGATTGTTAGGTGTGGGGATAGTTCAAAGGTTGGAGGTCTTTAAAAATAGGACAGACCTTAACCCATTCTAATCCGACTTCTGTGTTAACACATCTGACCTAAATGTCTAAAAATACACTGTTTTTTTTTTTTTCTGACAAAGCACAGGACCCGTTGGTGGATGTTTCTACATAGAAAAGAAAATAGCTCAAAATATATCAGACTATTTCAGTTACAGAAGCAACAATCCCAAAAGAAAAATAAGACATCTGGAAAAAGAATCATTGAAATTTTTTTTTTTTTCCCCTAAACTCCAGTTTACCGTTTCTCCTGGGAATGTGATTTGATAGCTGGGAAGTGAGATGTGGCAAAGCAGCTGCATTTCAAGTACATTTTGGTGCACAAGAGAAGACAAAAAATCAGCAAGAACCTCAAAGTCTCTTAATGGCCTCTTGAGGGTCATATTAGTAAAATCCACGTAATGGATGAGCTTAAATGTCTGCAGAAGTCACCTTAACGGTTAGGGTGGTTCCCTAGTCAAAGGAAACTCAGGGAGGCCTTAAGTATAGTAGAAATAACACAGGATCCAGGGTCAGATACCTGAGTTTGAATCTTTACTAATTAGTTTTATGACCGTCCACTCACAACCTTGTAGAGCCTTACCTTACAGTATAATCATATTTACTTCCTATACTGGTAGGAAGAAGCTACGTAATATGTCAGTTGTACAGAGATGTGCGCAATTTACCCCTCTCCCTTGCCTTCTGCACATAAATTTAAATGCGGCAGAATCAAGTGAGCAAGAGCCTATAGCCTAACCCTTGGTGTTCCAAGTTCTGCAGAAAAAAACTTATCAACAGGGAGGAGCCTGAGAAGATGCTGGGAAGGGGGTCTGTGGACTTGAAGAGGTTTACCCAGCACTGTCCAGGGACAGGAAGGGGAGGCACTGAAGTTAGATCCCTGAGTAGGAATTTCTGATCTTTGAACTTGTAATATTCTGTGGGTGTGTCAGATGTGGCTGAACCATAGTGACTCCATTTTGTGTAGAGGCTGGGTAAAATAAGGCTGAGACCTACTGGGCTGGATTCCCAGATTAAGCCATTCTAAGTCACAGGATGAGCAGGAGGTCAACCCAAGATACAGATCATGAAGACTTTGCTGATCAAATAGGTTGCAGTGAAGATGCTGGCCAGAGTGACCTCTGCTGGTCCTCACGACCACACTCCCACCACTGCCATGGCAGTTGAGCATATCAACAAATAACCACAAAAATGGGCATCCAGCAGCCCCCGGGGCTGCTCTATGGAGTAGCCATTCTTTTAGTCCTTTACTCACTTTCACTTTACTCCATGGACTCACCTTGAAGTTTTTCTTGTGCAAGATCCAAGAACCCTTTCTTGGGGTCTGGATCAGGACCCCATTTCAGTAACAGGTGGCCTTCATAAGGTCATGTGTACATCTTGGCACTGAATACAATGTTGCATGTACATTAATAGATTTATCTGGGAGAGGGTTTATCACCAGACTCTCAAAGGAGTCTGTGACCTAGAAAAGATTAAGAGGACTGCACCAGATGCTGAAGGGAAGCTAAGACATGCTAAATTACAGGAGCCCATGAGACTGAGGTTGAGTTCCCATACAGCTTAGTCTGAAAACAAACTGGGTTGGGAAACCGCTGATCTAGCCAAGTTAGTCTCCAAAATATGCCTCTTTGGCATCAGGATTATTTCTAGCTGGTTATTTTGAGATCCCTTTATAAGAGAAAATTCCATCTATTAAGGAAGGAAATCTCCATTTGTAAGGGTGCCTTCCTCTCTACACCAGGAATAGGAAGACTGGGAGGCCGAGGTGGACGGATCACTTGAGGTCAGGAGTTCGAGACCAGCCTGACCAACATGGTGAAACCCCATCTCTACTAAAAAAAAAAAAAAAATACAAAAATTAGCTGGACCTGATGGTAGGTGCCTGTAATCTCAGCTACTTGGGAGGTTGAGGCAGGAGAATCGCTTGAACCCGGGAGGTGGAGGTTGCAGTGAGCCGAGATCACACCACTGCACTCCAGCCTGGGCAATGAGTGAAACTCCATCTCAAAAAAAAAAAAAAAAGGGAGGAGGACTAAGTAAAGAATGAAGGCAACATTGAATCACATCTCCTTCACAAGGCTTGCCTCTGTTGGTGTTTTTCCTGGCCATCTTGTGAAATGGGCCTTTACCTATACCCTTTTTTCTTTGTTTAGGTAAACGATAGTAATTAAGCCTGAAGTCTACACTCTATGCCTTTGAGATGTACATTTTCTATCTTGTTTTCTCTAGGACCTTATAGCTAGCCCTTTGACATGGAAATTTAAGGGAGATGACTCATCATCAGAAGAAAAAAGACATTTGGGTAAGTGAAAATTGTCTTTTCCACAAATCTTAGTAAAAAGTTTTGCTACCTGAGCAAGTAATCCTAGCTTCTTCCATCTGCCAGAAACGTAATTAGAATTCAGCCAGTCTATGAAGTAGTAAATTTTGTGGGTTTTATATCTGGTACTGACACAGGAGCTAAAAAGAAATTTAGGCAGTTGGTGAGGGTAAGAGAATCCTCAGCAAAGTTTCCCTTTTAATAAAAAGCAGTCCCAAAGTCATTTCTTTTCTAACAAAGAGCAGCCTGAAAAATCAAGCTGCAGACATAGAAAAGCAAGCTAGAAGCTTGCACAGGTGAATGCCAGCAGCTGTGCCAATAGGAAGAGGCTGCCTGGGGGCCAGGCATCTTCAACATGGAGGCTCCCTCTTCCCTTTTCTTTGTCCACCACATGCACAGTCATGAAGCAGGCAACGTGGCACCAGCCAGCTAGAGACCCCATCTGCATGATACAACATTAGGTTGGGGGAGCCAGCTTCTTTGAGTGCTTCTCAAAGTGGCACACCTGGTCTGACCAATCTCTCGTCCCCTATGTAAATCAGGGGGACGCCTCCTCAAGCTCATCTATAAAACCCTGTGCAAGTCACTACAGAACCAGAAGACCCACTTGGGAGCCCCCGTCTCTCCTTTGGAGAGAACGCTTTTCTCCTTCCTATGAAACCTTGGCTCTGAAATTCATGCCTTGTGTGTCCTCATCCTTGATGCCCTGGGTGTGAGGCCACGAACCTGGCGTATTACCCAGATGAACGATGCCACTTCAGTACATGCCTCAATTTAAAAATGAAACCTGTAATGTATGCCTCTGTCTTCATGTTTATGTCTCTCTGTAGGTAGGTGTGTATGATTTTTTCTATCTTCAGATGGTATTACCAAAATTAAGTTTTAAAACACCTTTACTTAATTGGCTTAAGTGCTTATATAAAGTAAGTACTCCTTAAACTCTTAGGAAAAAATAATGAATCCAAAACGCCTTTCAAGTTTATGTGATCTAGGGTAATCTTTGGTTAATGCTAAAGTTTCTCAGTTTAATTAGAATAGAGTTGTCAGCATTAAATAGTAAACCAAAAAATACAATTCTAAGCACCCCCAACTAACTACATGGATCCGCTCTCTTGACTAAGGGAACCCCATAGAAACCTGAAAAACTAGTTTAGGGCATGATGGTGATACTGTAGCTAAAATGAAATTATTTAGGCAGTTAGTGAGGGTAAGAGAATCCTCAAAAAGGTTTCCCTTTTAACAAAAAGCAGCCTGTAAAATTGAGCTGCACACATAGAAAAACAAGCTGGAAACTTGCATAGGCAAATGCCAGCATCTGTGCCAATAGAAAGGGATACCTGGAAGCCAGGTATATTCAACCGGAGGTTCCCGCTAACCTTTTCTTTGTCACCGCATGTGCAGTAAAAAGGCAGGCAACATGGCACCGGCCAAGCAGAGACCTCATCTGCATAACAGCAGATTAGGGTGAGATATGGCCAGTTGCTTTGTGTAGTATGTAAATGGCACACCTGGTCTCACTAATCTTCTGGGCCCTGTGTAAATCAGACACTGCCTCCTCAAGCCCGTCTATAAAACTCTGTGCATTTCACTGCAGACCAGAAGACCCACTTGGAAGCCCCTGTCTGCAGCAGAAAGAGCTTCTCTCTTTCTATTAAACCTCTACTCTTAAGCTTACTTCTTTTGTGTCCACATCCTTCATTTCCTTAGCACGAGAGGACGAATCTTGGGTATTTACCCAGACAACGACACCACTTCAATGGAAAGGGAGGGGTTCCACTTGCCTCATTTCACCCTCCTCCTTTAAGAGTTTACAACCAACCAGTGTTAACATTAAAACAGGGATCTTGAGGCTGACAAAGCAGATTCTTTGCAGCAGTAAGATCCCAAATGCCCAAGTGACTTCAGTATAGCACCACATGACAGCTAACAGGCCCTGAAGGAAACTATTTTACCCTAAAATACATTTCTTTGACATATTCCAAAATGGTCCTCCAAAACACTGTCTTATGGGGGACACTTGTGTTCTAGAGAGAATCACCTTTCCTTAGTAGAGTCTGATACTTTTTAGGGTCCAATAAGACATTTCCCACTTATTCTCTCTGATGCCTGCTACCTGGAGGCTTCATCTACATGACAAGAACCTTGGCTTCCACAATCCCCTTCTCTAAACACAAGCCTTTTTTTTAATGCTGAATTCAATTCTTCAGACAGAGTTTAACTTTTTCATCCAACTGCCAATCAGGAAATTTTTGAATCCACTTCTGATGCGGGAGCCCCTGCTTTGAGATGTCCTGCCTTCCTGGGCCAAACCAACGTATTTCATTTCAGGTATTGATTTACATCTTTGCCTGTAATGTCTGTCTCTCTAAAATGTATAAACCAAGATGTAAACCAACCACTTTGGGCACATGTTCTCAGGACCTCCTGTGGCCGTATCATGGGCCATGGTTCTTTGGCAAAATAAACCTCTAAATTGATTGAGACCTGTCACAGATACTTTCTGGTTTAGAAATATACAGACACATAACTTTTCCTACCTATGTTTACTAATAAGCTCATGTTACTTCTTTATTACAAAATTTGTTAGCAAAAAACATAACTTAAGGTGATGGATATTTAATGTCTCATTTTCATGAGCAACCCAGGCATAATTGTTAAAAACAAGAGAATTAAATAGATGTAGGAAAGAGATTCCCATGTGAAAGGGGTCTTCCCTGTACAAGAAGGTTTTAATATTCTTATCAAGGATGGAAGTTGAGGCTGAGGAAAATGTATACAAACAGCAATTTCATTCTCAGGCCTGGCCAAAAACTCTAATAAAGATAGAGATAAAAGTTTGCCTCCCCTACAGCTTTTTATTAGAGACTAAAGATAGCTAAATCTGTTAGTAAACATGTTCTGTGTCACAATGAAAACATTCTATGAGGAAGCACATGCTTCTAGAAATTCTGATTCATACATTTGTCAATCTACAGACAGCTGGTGTGACAGGGTTCACAACTGCTTGCTTCCTAACTTTCACTGGAGATTAAGGTAACTTAGGGCGAGAATTTTAATTAGTATATGTAACTAACATTACCAGAAATAATAAGGAAAACAACTCCATATGCAAAAGCATACAAAGAAGGCAAGATGCATTTTTTGTAAGAAAAGCTATAAGGGTATGAGAATGTGTTCTGTTAAAGGCAAGAAGAGAATAATTTTTGTCCTAAAATAGAATGACATTGTTCCACAGTGAGAAAAAGGTATAGTGGAAAAAGAACCTGAATGGATATAAGAAAATTGTAGGAGGCTTATAAAAGGAGAATCATGGGAAAGGAATTATACGTGTTATCAAGTTGCTAATATTTGCTAATATTTGAAGGGAAGTAAGTTGTTTTCAAATTCTAATATTAATATCAAAAGTACACTGATACAAAACTAGAATTTGGTCCTCTGTGTTAAAATAGCAAGGTTTTCTTGGAGTTTTGGTCTGCTCTTAATAAGAAATGGCAAAAGGTTTTTCTTTACCTTTTAAGGAATTGGTTAAGAAAATAAAGATTGTTTTATCATCTGTGCTTCATGTTGCCTTTGCTCTTTAAGAAAATGCAATCTTTTCTCGTAAAAATAACTTAGGTTTTTCTATAACTATGTTAAAGTTATTTAAGATACAAGATTGCCTTTGACTATCTGTTGGCCGAATAGGGGGCAGTGTATGTGTGAGAGCTAACACCTTCTGGTGCACTTAGACAACAAACAGGCAACCTGGTTAAAACAAGTAGATTCTTCTGGCTAAATCTTTGGTTTAGTTGGTTTTACTTGGTTCGGTTCATGGGTGCGTTGGTTAAGGAGCATATTTCAGTCTGTTAGTATTATCCTCCTGATAGTCATCATAGTAGTATCTCTAGGGCATCGTATTCACTTAAGAATCTTAAATGCTGCCACCCATTGTGCCCCAAATGGCCTCACTCCATTTATAGCAACAAAACCACAAAGAGAACATAACAAGTCATTCAATTGACCTAATGTTTGGTTTCAGTATGGAATTCACAAGCCATGACAAGTCCATTATGATAGTGACAGAAAATAGCATCAATGTCTTTGTTTTGGTCAATCTCTCAAGATTGTGAGGCTGACCAAAAGAGGGAAATTGCTCCACTAGCTAGAGGCCATTAGCCTGACATCTGTCTCTGTACTGTGAGTTTCTATATAACCAACTAAACCTCAACTTACTATGTGAACAAACAGAAGCCTAACTAACTAACTTAGGAGTATTTTTTTGGTAACAAATCACCAGGTCTCAGCAAATCACAGGCAGCCAACTGATCTGACCATGCCCAATAAGACAAATGCCCAACTGTGGCTAATCAGGTCTTTCCTCTACTTTGCTTCCTGTTCAGCCTATAGAAGCTCATGATTCACACTACTGAGCAGAGTTCTCTGAACCTCTTCTGGTTCTGAGTGCTGCCCCATTCATGAATTGTTCTTTGCTCACATACATTCTGTTAAATTTAATTTCTCTACAGTTTTAAACAGGTATTATATTTCATCACGTCCCAAGAATCAAAACCTCCATTTGCTGTTGTAGCAAGATAAGGTGTTCCTTGTTCATTCTGTCTTCTGCCTTTTCCCTCTTTTAATCAGAATGCCTATTTGGGAATTATTACCTTATTTGGGGATGGATCAATTTGTACATCTCATCCTGTGCTACCTCAAATTTATGCTGTTTCCTAAAGACCCTATAGCTACATTCAGCCCCCTCCTCCATTAGCATAAGGGAGGACAGAAGCCAAGAAGAAATATAAAACCAAACAGAAAAGCAGAAGACAGGGCGGAGAGATCCAAGATGGCCGATTAACAACAACTCAGGATTTTAGCTCCTAGTGAAAGCACAGAGAGCATGTGGACGCCACAATTTCAGACAAATTTCTGTGGAACACAAACTGGGAAATTCCCGGCAGAGGAGCCACAAGGGTCACCAGCGCGACTCTTTTGGCCGGCGCAGCTGTTTTGCCTGCGCCCTGGCATGGCGCAGCGCTTCTCAGTGCAGAGTATATGCGACTGGGCGCCCTTTGAGTCGGGCTCGGCTGGTCCCATCCCCACAAGGAGAACAGCAATTGGAAGTGCTGAGGACTGAGAGTTTCACAGTAAGCACAGCTGAACCCGGCAAGGCCAAGCTCTGTGGGGAAGGGGCGTCCGCCAAAGGAAAACAAAGAAACAGAAAAAACTTCATCACCAACAAGCCGGATGTTCACTCAGACCCAATCTGAAAGTCGGCAATTACAAAGACAACAGGTGGATACATCCACAAAAATGGGAAGAAACCAGTGCAAAAAGGCTGAGAACACCCGAAATCAGAATGCCTCTCCTCCTACAGGGGATCGCAGCTCCTCATCAGCAAGAGAACAAGGC
>CAUYLG010023022.1:0-33402 GCA_963573385.1 Cacajao melanocephalus
TTGGGGAGAGATAGCATGGGGAGAAATGTCAGATATAGGTGATGGGGAGGAAGGCAGCAAATCACACTGCCATGTGTGTACCTATGCAACAATCTTGCATGTTCTTCACATGTACCCCAAAACCTAAAATGCAATAAAAAATAAATAAAATAAATAAAATAAAAAATAAAAATAAGTACATTTTAATAGCAAGTACGTGACAAGGGTGATTTTCTTCTTTGGTACCCTTACATAACATTTTGAAGAGAGACAGAGTCAGAGAGAGATATATATATATATAAATAAGGATGCAGATGAAGATATAAATGTTGTAAAGTGTGGCTATTATTGGAATCACTTGGCTAAAAAGCACTACAGCATTCCTCTGAGAGAGACAATTACTTTTTTGCTTAGGAAACTACCTTAAAAGCCTATTAGCATCTAAAATATGAGGTCCACTATCTGGATGGGAGAGGTTTAGAAGAAGAAGCGTTGTATTACTCTGTATAATGAAATAATAGAGTATTTGGAGTTTTTCACTAGTACTTTGAGAAAGGAATCGGGATCCTGAAAGACGAAACTGGAAGAAGTATCTAGAGGGAGAGAACCCCACAATATGGCACATAGCCAGGTTACAGAGAGGGACGTGACTATACAGGCATTGCAGATAACATTTCCAGTAATCACACTATAATTTAAAGATGTTTCCTTCCTATGCAGCATGGTCTCTCCACCAATTTCTAAACCTTGTCCCTTTCAGGTAGAGCCCCTGGCAAAGCAAACTGAGGCCCAATGGGGAGCTGAAGTGATTCTTCCAGGAAAGAGAAAAAATAGCTCCCTGGCCAGTGTGTCCTCAATCCCATTTTTAAAAGCATGTGGAGCCAGGCGTGGTGGCTCATGCCTGTAATCCCAGCACTTTGGGAGGCTGAGGTGGGTAGATCACCTGATGTCAGGAGTTTGAGACCAGCCTGGCCAACAGGGTGAAAACCCATCTCTGCTAAAAATACAAAAAATTAGCTGGGTGTGGTGGTGGGTGCCTGTAATCCTAGCTACTCAAGAGGCTAATGCAAGAGAATCGCTTGTATCTGGGAGGCAGATGTTGCAGTGAGCTGAGATCACACCACTGCACTCCAACGTGGGTGACAGAGCAAGACTGTCTCAAAAAAAAAAGAAGCAGGTGGAACTCTCTAAGTCTCTTCTTTGTGCTCCCAGGTTCCTGACCATTATAGCTTCTGGACCCCATGGTTTCTGCTGCTGGGGCACCTCATCCCTTGCCACCACAGGCCAGGGCCCACTGACTTTCAGCTCAACCAGCTTCCATATCTCTTCTGAGGACTCAGAATTCCTCAGAAAATAAACTCTGGCTTTTTCCTAACTATGCTGGCCCCCGGAGTTTACTCTGATGTTGTCAATTCCCAAATTGGTTCAGAAGGCTTTGGAATACATTTTTCTTCTGCCCTGATCAAGGAACAGGCATTCCCCTTGCCTATTTAACATAATATCCGCAGGCCAGTGAAAGGCTCAGAGTACAGATCAGATCACAGTGCCTGCTCCCTGCATCTCCCACTTCTGTCTTGCCTATTCAGCAGCCAAACCACGGGAACCAGAGACGCAGGTTTGGGACATTCACTTTCTCTACATGAGTCTTCTTTTGCCCTATGTTAGGCATACACTTTTCTACAGTCTTATCTACCAGGCCTGCTTCTTGATATATTCTCGAGGTAGGTAAAGGAATTTGGAAAATTTCTATCTGTCTCTGAGATTCCGACATTTCAAGCCTGTCACTCTGCTTTGACTTCAAGTATCTCTTTCTGAGTATTAGAAACTGAATATAGAATCTCCTTCTCTCCTGTATTTCTACTGTAGAATTCTAACCCCACTCCCCAAGTCAAATGATGTTTCAAGCTAACCAGAGAGAAGCTCATGTACATAGAATTGCAAAAGAGGAGAAAATATTAATATATTTTAAAATATAACCCTCTTTACATTAATATACTTTCTTGGGAATCAAATATACCTTTTTGAATTTCAATGCCTACCTCTGGGAGTCCACCTGTGAAAGTGGGAAGCAAGAGGAGCCAATACAATTGGAATTTTTCTTGTGCCTCATTCTATGCATTATTTTAATATTTTATTTTTATTTTTATTTATTTATTTTTTATACACAATTGTTCCCACTTTATTTAAAATGGACAAAAACTGTAAATAAGCAAAATGTCCCTCAACAGGTGAATGGTTAAACAAACTGTGATACATTTATATAAAGACTATCATTCCACAATAAAAAGGAAGAGACAGTTGGAAAAAAACGAAGTTCCTAAACTCAATATAAGCTCTAATTGTGTTCATATAATTGATGAAATCAAAATAAAATTAGTTAATATCAATGAAATAGATGTTTATGTAAATTATTAAAAGTTCTTTCCGAAATATTAGACCTTTAATGTTTGCCACAATTTAACAGAGACATAGATAACAGTCAGGACTATGTCCAATGGTGCCAGAAACCATGACATATGAGAAATTCATGATTATAAGATTTGCAAAGAGATGATATGAGGACACAATAGCTGAATTCAGATGACTTAAAAGTTGTTCATGTTAAATCTTATATATACTATTCCAGAGAAAAGATATACATTATCTGATAGAAAAAGTAAAATGGAAGTTGCAAAGACAGACCAATCAGTTGAATATAGAGAAGAACATAGTAAGATTCTTACCTCCATCTTAAAAAGCTCACAAACTATTCTGCTATCCCTCATTATAAGTGATCAAAGCCAGGGCAGTTATCAGTTTGGAAAACTGGAGGTGACATGTGAAAAATGAAATGAGTGGTTGAGTAAACTCTCAAGTCTTTCAGATCCTAATTTTTCTTTATTCTTTAAAATATATATATATATATATATATATATATATATATATATTTTTATTGTACTCTCCCTACCCTCCCCATCCTCCACTGTCCCTCCCCTAGCCCCCCAACAACTGACTGCAGTGTGTGATGCTCCTCTCCCTATGTCCACGTGTTCTAATTGTTCAACACCTGCCTATAAGTGAGAACATGCAGTGTTTGGTTTTCTGCTCTTGTGTCAGTTTGCTGAGAATGATGGTTCCCAGATTCATCCATGTCCCTATGAAGGACATGAACTCATCCTTTTTAACAGCTGCATAGTATTCCATGGTGTATATGTACCACATTTTCTTTATCCAGTCTATCGTTGATGGACATTTGGGTTGCTTCCAGGTGTTTGCTACTATAAACAGTGCCGCAATGAACATACGTGTGCATGTTCTTTATAATAGAACAATTTATAATTCTTTGGGTATATACCCAGTAATGGGATTGCTGGGTCAAATGGTATTTCTATTTCTAGGTCCTTGAGGAATCACCATACTATCTTCCACAACTGTTGCACTAATTTGAATTCACACCAACAGTGTAAAAGTGTTGCTCTTTCTCCACATTCTCTCCAGCGTCTGTTGTCTCCAGATTTTTTAATGATCACCATTCTAACTGGCATGAGATGGTATCTCAATGTGGTTTTGATTTGCATTTCTCTAATAGCCAGTGATGATGAGCATTTTTTCATGTTTGTTGGCCTCATAGATGTCTTCTTTTGTAGAGTGTCTGTTCATATCCTTTGCCCACTTTTGAATGGGTTTATTTTTTTCTAGTAAACCTGTTTTAATTCTTTGTAGAGTCTGGATATTAGCCCTTTGTCAGATGGGTAGATTGCAAAAATTTTTTCCCATTGTGTTGGTTGCCAGTTAGCTCTAATGATTGTTTCCTTTGCTGTACAGAAGCTCTGGAGTTTAATTAGATCCCATTTGTCTATTTTGGCTTTTGTTGCCATTGCCTTTTGTGTCTTAGTCATGAAGTCCTTGCCTATGACTATGTGCTGGATAGTGTTGCCTAGGTTTTCTTCTAGGGTCTTTATGGTGTTAGGTCTTAGGTTTAGATCTTTAATCCATCTGGAGTTAATTTTAGTGTAAGGTGTCAGTAAGAGGTCCAGTTTCTGCTTTCTGCACATTGCTAACCAGTTTTCCCAACACCATTTATTAAACAGGGAATCCTTTCCCCATTGCTTGTTTTTGTCAGGTTTGTCAAAGATCAAATGATTGTAGATGTGTGTTGTTGCTTGTGAGGCCTCTGTTCTGTTCCATTGGTCTATGTCTCTGTTTTGGTACCAGTACCATGCTGTTTTGATTACTGTAGCCTTGGAGTATAGTTTGAAGTCAGGCAGTGTGATGCCTCCAGCTTTGTTCTTTTTGCTTAGGATTGTTTTGGCTATGTGGGCTCTCTTTTGGTTCCACATGAAGTTTGAAGTGGTTTTTTCCAGTTCTGTGAAGAAGGTTATTGGTAGCTTGATGGGGATATCATTGAAATCTATAAATTACTTTGGGCAATATGGCCATTTTCACAATGTTGATTCTTCCCAAACATGAGCATGGAATGTTTTTCCAGCTGTTTGTGTCCTCTCTTGTTTCCTTGAGCAGTGGTTTGTAGTTCTTCTTGAAGAGGTCCTTTACATCCTTTAATTATATTCCTAGGTGTTTTATTCTCTTTATAGCAATTGTGAATGGGAGTTCACTTTTGATTGGGCTCTCTGTTTGTCTGTTATTGGTACATAGAAATGCCTGTGATTTCTGCACATTGATTTTGTATACTGAGACTTTGCTGAAGCTGCTTATCAGTTTAAGGAGATTTTGGGCTGAGATGATGGGGTCTTCTAAATATATAATCATGTCATCTGCAAATAGAGACAATTTGGCTTCCTCTTTTCCTAATTGAATACCATTTATTTCTTTTTCTTGCCTGATTGCTCTGGCTAGAACTTCCAATACCATATTGAATAGGAGTGGTGAGAGAGGGCATCCTTGTCTAGTTCCAGATTTCTAAAGGAATGCTTCTAGTTTTTGCCCATTCAGTATGATATTGGCTGTGGGTTTGTCGTAAATAGCTTTTATTATTTTTTGATACATTCCATCGATACCTAGTTTAATGAGGGTTTTTAGCATAAAGGACTGTTGAATGTTATCAAAGGCCTTCTCTGCATCTACTGAGATAATCATGTGGTTTTTGTCTTTGGTTCTGTTTATGTGATGGATTACGTTTATAGACTTGTGTATGTTGAACCAGCCTTGCATCCCTGGGATGAAGCCTACTTGATCATGATGAATAAGGTTTTTGATTTGCTGTTGCTTTTGGTTTGCCAGTATTTAATTGAAGATTTTTGCATCTATGTTCATCATGGATATTGGCCTGAAGTTTTCTTTTTAGTTGCATCTCTGCCCGGTTTTGGTATTAGGATGAAGTTAGTCTCGTAAAATGTGTTGGGGAGGATTCTCTCTTTTTGTATTGTTTGGAATAGTTTTAGAAGGAATGGTACCAGCTCCTCTTTGTACATCTGGTAGAATTCAGCTGCAAATGCAACTGGATCTGTGCTTTTTTTAGTTGGTAGGCTATTAATTGCTGCCTCAACTTCAGACATTGTTATTGGTCTATTCAGGGTTTCAACGTCTTCCTTGTTTAGTGTTGGGAGAGTGCAAGAATTTATCCATTTCTTCCAGGTTTACTGGTTTTTTTACATAGAGTTGTTTGTAGTAATCTCCGATGGTAGTTTGTATTTCTGTGGAATTGTTGGTGATATCCCCTTTTCATTTTTTATTGCATCTATTTGATTCTTCTCTCTTTTCTTTTTTATTAGTCTGGCTAGTAATCTATCTATTTTGTTGATATTTTCAGAAAATCATCTCCTGGATTTGCTGACTTTTTGAAGGAATTTTTGTGTCTCTATCTCCTTCAGTTCTGCTCTGACCTTCGTTATTTCTTGTCTTCTGCTAGCTTTGTGTCTTTTTGATCTTGCTCCTCTAACTCTTTCAATTTTGATTATAGGGTATCAATTTTAGACCTTTCCTTGCTCCTCGTGTGGGCATTTATTGCTATGAGTTTCCCTCTAGACACTGCTTTAAATGTGTCCTAGAGATTCCGGTACGTTTTGTCTCCAATCTCATTGGTTTTGAAGAACATCTTTATTTCTGCCTTCATTTCATTGTTTATTCAGTCAACATTCAAGAGCAAGTTGTTCAGTTTCCATGAAGTTGCGCAGTTCTGAGTTAGTTTCTTAATCCTGAGTTCTAATTTGATTGCACTGTGGTCTAAGGGACTGTTTGTTATGATTTCCCTTCTTTTGCATTTGCTAAGGAGTGATTTACTTCCAACTATGTGGTCAATTTTAGAGTAGATGTGATATGGTGCTGAGAAGAATGTATATTGTGTGGATTTGGGGTGGAGATTTCTGTAGATGTCTATTAGGTCCACTTGGTGCAGATCTGAGTTCAAGTCCTGGATATCCTTGTTAATTTTCTGTATCATTGATATGTCTAATATTGACAGTGGAAAGTTAAAGTCTCCTACTATTATTGCACAGGAAGTCCAAGTCTCTTTTCAGGTCATTGAGAACTTGCTTTATGTATCTGTGTGCTCCTCTATTGGGTGAGTATATATTTAGGATCATTAGCTCTTCTTGTTGCACTGATCCTTTTATCATTATGTAGTGCCCTTCTTTGTCTCTTTTTATCTTTGTTGGTTTAATGTGTATTTTATCAGAGACTAGGATTGCAAATCCTGTTTTTTTTTTTTTTTTTTTTTTTGCTCTCCATTTGCTTGCTAAATCTTCCTCCATCCCTTTATTTTGAGCATATGTGTGTCCTTGCAAGTGAGGTGGGTTTCCTGAATACAGCACACTGATGAGTTTTGACTTTTTATCCAATTTGCCAGTCTGTGTCTTTTGATTGGGGCATTTAGTCCATTTACATTTAATGTTAATATTGTTATATGTAAATTTGATCCTGCCATTTTGTTACTGGTTGGTTGTTTTGCCCTTTGGTTGGCATAATTTCTTCATTGCGTCATTGGTCTTTACCATTTGGTTCTTTTTTGCAGTGGCTGTTACTGGTTTTTCCTTTCTGTGTTTACTGCTTCCTTCAGGAGTTCTTGTAGGGCAGGTCTGGTAGTGACAAAATCTCTCAGCAACTGCTTGTCCATTAAGGATTTTATTTCCCCTTGGCTTATGAAGCTCAATTTGGCTGGATATGAAATTTTGGGTTGAAAGTTCTTTTCTTTAAAGATGTTGAAAATTGGCCCCTACTCTCTTCTGGCTTGTTTCTGCTGAAAGATCTGCTGTGAGTCTGATGTGCTTCCCTTTGTGGGTGACCTGACCTTTCTCTCTGGTTGCCCTTAGGATTTTTTTCCTTAATTTCAACCCTGGTGAATCTGACAATTATGTGCCTTGGGGTTGCTCTTTTAGAGGAGTATCATTGTGGTGTTCTCTGTATTTCCTGTATTTGAATGTTGGCCTGCCTTGCTAGGTGGGGGAAGTTCTCCTGGATAATATCCTGAAGAGTATTTTCCAGCTTGGATTTATTTTTCATCTGCCGGTACACTGATCAAGCATAGATTAGGTATTTTCACATAATCCCATATTTCTTGGGCTTTGTTAATTTCTTTTCACTCTCTGTTCTCTTTTCTTGCCATCTCATTTTATTTCATTGAGTTGATCTTCAGTCTCTCATATCCTTTCTTCTGCTTGATCTATTCAGCTACTGAAATTTGTGTATGCTTCACAAAGTTCTTGTGCTGTGTTTTTCAGCTCCATCGTCGTTTATGTTCTTCTCTAAGCTGGTTATTCTAGTTAGCATTTTGTCTTACCTTTATTCAAGGTTTTTAGTTTCTTTGCACTGGTATAGAATATGTTCCTTTAACTCAGAGAAGTTTGTTATTACCCACCTTCTGAAGCCTACTTCTGTCAATTCATCAAATTCATTCTCCATCCAGCTTTGTTTCCTTGCTGGTGAGGAGTTGTGATCTCGTGGTGGGGGAGAGTTGTTCTGATTTTGGATGGTTTCATTATTGAGCTGGTTTCTTCCCATTTTGTTGGATTTATATAGCTTTGATCTCAGGTAGCTGCTTCGGGAGGCAGCCTTTCCTTTGTCTGCCTGTAGAGGCACTGCTGGGCTGCCACAGATTCAGTGGAGCTGCTGTATCTTTTATTTAACTCAGGAAAATTAGGCCAGCTTCTGCAAAGGCAGCTGCCCTTCCCCCCACCAAGCTCGATTATTCCTGGTCACTATCTAACTGATGTTCTGGGTGTGAAAGTCTAGAGTGAGAGTTTTTTAGCCTGCTGGGCTTTGTGCGAGCGGGGGTAGGGAGAGGGGGAACCCGTCCTGCTGTATGGCCTTTTCCCTGCTTTCAGTTCCCCTTCTTTCTGGGGGGTGGGTTGCTCCATCCAACCGGCTTTCTGGCTTTCATGTCAGTCAGTGCTTCCACCTAGATCTATGCTGACAGCCCTGGTGCCGGCCAAAGTTGCTGTTCTGCCCTGTTCAGGCAGCTCACTGAGGATTTTCAGCCTGGCAAAGATCTCCTGTTCTGTGGGTTGTAGAGGGCTTGGGTGGAGGCTGTATCTGAACCAATGTCACAGAGGGGGAGATCCCCCAGTCCTGTGGTGGGTTGCATGCACCTCCTGGGTGAGGCTGTGCCCCGCCTTGCCTTAACTTGCCCTATTTGGTTTATACCCACTGTCCAACCAGACCCACAAAATGAAACCTGGTACTTCATTTGGAATTGTGGAGACCACTCGGCTTCTGCATCTCTCTCGCTGGGAGCTGCTTTCCGGAGCTGCCTCTTATTTGGCCATCTTGGGATCCCCCCTCTATTTTAATATTTTAATGGAAACTCTTTGTATCATGGGGTAATACAGAGCTACCTATGACTATACTTTGGGCAAAGAATATCTCTTTACCCAACACTATTCCACTGGGTGCAGAGGTTGTTTGCCAGTGTTCACAGCTACCATCACCTTTCTCTTCCTATTTGGGATGCAATCAAGTGTGAAACCTGCATGAGAAAAGTGATGGTAGCTGTGAACGCTGGCAAACAACATCTGCACCCCGTGGAATAGTGACTTCCCAAGAGATTCCAGTTATAGGGGATGCAATGTGGTAGCACAATAAGTAAGCCAGAGCAAAATCCAAGGAACCTCTTCTTGAGCACATATGGAGCATTATCCTGGCCTTGGCAATAACTAAGGGACATAGATATGCATTTCTGGCATCCGAAGATATCAGGTTCAGTGTTCCTGTTAGTCTGGGATATATTCTATGCTCATTCTTTTTCCTAGATAGCTCACAAAGCCTACCACTTTGTCTTATCTTCTGTACCTTTCTTATTATTCAAGCCTTTATTATTTCTCACCTTAATCAATGGGCTGTTCGCCATTGTTTCGCAGCCCTATGCAATCCACCTTCAATAAATGTTTATTAATGTGAAGGAATAAGTGAATGAATGACCACTGATTTTGTTTAACTAAAAGCTATTCATGGTTCCCCATGTTCATGACCCTTCTAGTCATTCAAAAAAGAAAAATAATTTTCCTTTTAAAGCATTTCTTCAGTACTCAAAATTTTGTTTCCCTATTACAAATGAAAAAAAAAATCTACTTACTTGATACTACACGTGTTTTAAATCATGTTAATATATTTTCTAGCCATACACATGGCACTAAAACATTTACTAAGGGGACTTTCTCAGCAAGGTGGCCAAACAGAACCCTCCAGTGATATTCTCCCCACAGGAACAACAAATTAAACATCTATCCACACAAGAAAGCAACTTAAGTACCAAGAAATCAGGTAAGCAATTACAGTACCTGGTTTGAATTAATACGAAGGAAAGAGGCATTGAAGAGGGTATGGAAGACAGTCTTACATTGCCTATACCACCCCTCCTCTAATCCCAGTCAGAGAACCATGGAGCAGCTGTGTGCTTAGGAGACTGAGAGCAAAGTGAGTACGGAACTTCATGTTGAAACTGCTGCCCTGCCACAGTGTAACACGACATGGGGCAGAATTCTGCTGGTGTCCACAGAATAAGCATTTAGACCAGCCCTGGGCAAGAGGAGAATTTATCCCAGCAGCAGGAACCTCAGTCCTAGCCAGCTTCACCACTGGCTGACCAAAGTGGCTGGGGCCTGGAACGAATTTGAGTGGCAATCAGGTCACAAGGACTACAGTCCTTGGGCAAGCTCTGGTGCTGCACTGGTCTCAGAGGCAGTAGAATTGGGGTACAACCAAGTGTGAAACCAGGTGTGGCAGCCAAGGGATTGCCTGCATTATCCCCTCCCCAACTACAGGCACTATAGCTCCAGGGGAGATTCCTTCCACATGGGGGAAGGAAAGGGAAGAGTACAGAGAGCTTTGTCTTGCAACATGGGTACCAGCTCAGCCATAGTAAAATAAAACACAAGGCAGATTCATGAAGCTCCTGATTTCCAGTCTTTGCTCCTAGACAGTATTTCTAGACTCACCCTGGACCAGAAGGGAATCTCCTGCCCTAATAGGATGGATACAGTTCTGGCAGGATTTTCCATCTGTTGACTAAAATAGTTTTGGGCCTTGAATAAACATCAGTGGCAACCAGGCAATAGTGGCCATGAGAGTTGGATACAAGCCTCAGTACTGTAATGGTCTGCAAGGCTTTAGGTATGACCCTTTGCAGTGCCAGCTGCAGTGGCTACAAGAGTGCCCACATCACCCCTCCTCAAAATCCAGGAAGCCCAGCATGGAGTGAGACTACTTCTTATTAAGGGATGGAAGGAAGAGAGTAAGAGAATTTGCTGGTAATTCATGGAATTCTGCCTTAGCTACCCCAAGTCCACCAAGGCTGCCTTTGTAGTAATCTGTCAGAGTCACAGCATTCCTGGAATTAGGACACCCTCTAATGCTTAAATGGCTGCCAGAATTGCTGACATAGGTCACAACACTAAATCCCCTTTGATTTCTTGGAAAGCCCTCTCAAAAAGGATGAGTACAAACAAGCCCAGACTGAGAAGATCAGAAGGTATACCTAACTCTTCAATGCTCAGACATCCACAAATGTTCACAAGTGTCAAGAACATACAGGAAAATGACCTCACCAAATGAACTAAATAAAATACCAGTGATTAATCTTGTACTGATAGAAATATGTGCCATTTCAGGCAGAAAATTCAACATAGCTGTCAGGAAACCTCAACAAACTTTGAGATAATATAAAAAAGGAATTCAGAATTCTATCAGAGAAATTTAACAAAGGAAATGATATAATTTTAGAAAATCAAACAGAAATTCTGGAGCTAAAAAATTCAAGTGGCAAATTGAAAAATGCATCAGAATTTCTTAGCAAGATTGATCAAGCAGAAGAAAAAAATTAATGATCTTGAAGACAATCCATATGAAAATGCAGTCAGAGGAGAAAAAAGAATATGATTGAATAAAGCAATCCTATAAGATGTAAAAAAGAAACAATTGCCTCAAAAGAGAAAAACATAAGAATTATTGGCCTTAGAGGATACATATATAGGTAGAGGTTGGGTTAGAAATGTTATTCAAATTAATAAGAACACAAAATTTTGTACACCTAGAGAAATATGTGAATGTCCAGGTACAAGAAGGTCAAAGAACAGCAAGAAGTTTTAATCCAAATAAGACTATCTAAAGGAATATAATAATCAAGCTCTCAAAAGTAAAAGATAAAGGATCCCAAAAGCAGCAAGAGAAAGGAAACAAATAACATATAAAGGAGCACCAATGCGTCTGGAAATAGACTTCTCAGTGGAAGTCTCATGGACCAGGAGAGAGTAGAATGACATGTTTAAACTACTAGAGGGAAAATATAACTTCCAATGTAGAATATTATATTCAGCAAACGTATCCTTCAAACATGAAGAATAAATAAAGATTTTCCCAGACAAACAAAAGCTGAGGGATTTTTATCAACACCAGATCTGTCTTACAATTAATGCTAGATGACTTCTGAGACTTGAGACTGCCATTTTGGCCTGCTGGATCCAGGGAGTCTGGGCAGTCCAGACTGGGAGGAATTCTCCACAGCACAGCACAGCTGCTGTGGCAGATCATAGCCAGACTGTTTATTTAAGTGGATATCCAATCTATCCCTCCTGACCAGGTAAGACCTCCCTGTGGGAATTTCAGCAACTCCAGCCAGGGTTTTATGAACAGAATTCTGATCTCTCCCTGGAACAGAGCCACTGAGGGGAGGGGCAGCTACTGTATCCACAGCTAAGCTGACAGCCTTTCCCACCTGATGGCTCTGAAAAGTCCAGGTGGTCTGGAGGAAGGGGGTTCCACCTAACACGGTGCACCCAACTGGTCAAGGTATAGCCTGAGTGCTGAGAGTCTAAGTGAGCCTATACTTCCCTACAGCATGAGACCTCACAGTAGGGATCTCCAGAAATTTCCTACAAGAATGTGCCAGCAAGCATCAGTCAGTGATCCCTGGAACAGACCCACCAGAGGAAGGAGCAGGTTGTCATATTTGCTGTTTTGTAGCCTTCACTGGTGATACCTCCTGGTGAGGGAAGGTCTGAGAAAACTAGGGTCTGGAGTACACTGCCAGCAAACTGCAGCAGTCCTACAGAAGAGGGGCCTGATTGTAAAACAAACAAATAGCAGCAATAACAATATTAACAAAAAGGACCCCACAAAAGCCCCATTGAAAGATCAGCAGCCTCAAAGATCGAAGGTAGACAAGTTCACAAAGATGAGAATCAACCCAAAAAGAACACTGAAAACTCAAAAATCCAGAATGTCTCTTCTCCTTCGAATGATCACAACACCTTTCCAGCAAGGGCACAGAACAGGGCTGAGGCTGAGATGCATGAATTGACAGAAGTAGGCTTCAGAAGGTGGGTAGTAATTAATTTTACTGAGCTAAAGGAGCATGTTCTAACACCATGCAAAAAGGATAAGAATCATGATAAAATATAGGGGCTAATAACCAGAATAGCCAGTTTAGAGAGAAACACAAATGACCTGATGGAGCTGAAAAACACAACACAAGAACTTCACAATGCAATCACAAGTATAAACAGCTGAATAGACTAACAAGAGGAACAAATCTCAGAGCTTGAAGACTATCTTAAATAAGACAGGCAGATAAGAATAGAGAAAACAGAATGAGAAGGAATGAACAAAACCTCTGAGAAACTGAAAATTATGTAAAAAGACCAAACCTATGAAAGGTTGGGGTACCTGAAAGAAACAGGTAGAATGGAACCAAGTTGTAAAAAATACTTCAAGATATCATCCAGGAGAACATCTCCAACCTACAAAGACAGGCCAACATTCAAATTCAGAAAAAGCAGAGAATCCCAGTAAGATACTGCACAAGAAGATCAACCCCAAGACACATAATCGTCAGATTCTCTAAGGTCAAAATGAAAGAAAAAACATTAAGGGCAGGCAAGAGAGAAAGGCAAGGTCACCTACAAACAGAGCCCATCAGACTAACAGTGGACCTCTCAGTGGAAACCCTACAAGCCACAAGAGATTTGAGGACCAATATTCATTATTCTTTTTTTTTTTTTTTTTTAAATTTTTCCTTAAGACAGAGTCTCACTCTGTCACCCAGGCTAGAGTGCAGTAGCATGATCTTGACTCACTGCAACCTCTGCCTCCCAAGTTCAAGCAATTCTCCTGCCTCAGCCTTTTGAGTAGCTGCAATTACAGGTGCACACCACCACACCCGGCTAATTTTTGTATTGTTAGTAGAGATGGTGTTTCACCACGTTGGCCAGGCTTATCTCAAATTCCTGACCTCAAGTGATATGCCTGCCTCAGCCTCCCAAAGTACTGTGATTACAGGCATGAGCCACCATGCCCAACCCAATATTCAACATTCTCTAAAGTAAAAAATTTCCAACCCAGAATTTCATATCTGGACAAACTAAGCTTTATAAGGGAAGAAGAAATAAGATGCTTTTCAGACAAGCAAATGATGAGGGAATTCATCACTACCAGACTGCTTTGCAAAGTTTCCTAAAGGAAACACTAAATATGGAAAAGAAAAATCATTACTAGCCACTGCAAAAACACCCTGAAGAACACAGACCAGTAACACTGTGAAGTAACTAGATAAACAAGTCTGCAAAATGACCAGCTAATATTATGATGACAGGATCAAATTTACACACAATATTAACCTTAAATGTAACTGCCCCAATTAAAAAGCACAAAATGGCAACCTGGATAAAGAGTGAAGCACAATCAGTGTGTTGTCTTCAAGAGACACATCTCATATGCAAAGACACACAGACTCAAAATAAAGGGATGCAGGAAAACTTACCAAAGAAATGGGAAACAAAAAAGAGCAGGGTTGCAATCCAACTTTCTGGCAAAATGAAATTTAAAGCCACAAAGATCAAAAAAGATAAAGAAGGGCATTATGAAATGGTAAAGGATTCAATTCAAGAGATAGAAAATTTAAAAAGATATTCATGACCTGAACTCAGCTCTGGATCAAGTGAACCTGATAAATATCTATAGAACTCTCCACCCAAAACAGCAGAATATACATTCTTCTCATTGCCACATGGCACTTACTCTAAAATTGATCACACAGTAGGAAGTAAAACACTCCTCAGCAAATGCAAAAAAACTAAAATCATAACAACCAATCTCAGATCACAGCACAATCAAATTAGAACTCAAGATTAAGAAACTCACTGAAAACCTCACAACTACATGGAAATTGAACAACCTGCTCCTAAATGACTGCTGAGTAAATAATGATATTAAGACAGAAATCAAGAACTTCTTTGAAACCAATGAGAACAAAGAGACAACATACCAGAATCTCTGGGACACTGATTGTTAAGAGGGAAATTTATAGCACTAAATGCCCACATCAAATGCTAGAAAGATCTCAAATCAACAAGCTAACATCACAGTTAAAGAATGAGAACCATGAGCAAACAAAGCCCAAAGCTAACAGAAAACAAGAAATAACTAAGATCAGGATAGAATTGAAGGAGATAGAGACATGAAAAATCCTTCAAAAAAATCAATGAATCCAGGAGCTGGTTTTCTGAAAAAAAAATGATAAAATAGACCTCTACCTAGACTAATAAAGAAGGAAAGAGAGAAGAATCAAAGAAACACAATCAGAAACGATAAGGGGTATATCACCACTGATCCCACAGAAATACAAACAACATTCAGTGAATACCATAAACATCTCTATGCATATAAACTGAGAAATCTAGAAGAAATTGATAAATTCCTGGACATATACACCTTTCCAAGCCTGAATCAGAAAGAAAGTGAATCCCTAAATAGATGAATAAAAAGTTCTGAAACTGAGACATCAATAAATAGCTTACCAACCAAATTCACACATATTCACAGGTTACTTCTATCAGAGGTACAAAGAGGAGCTAGTACCATTTCTACTGAAATTATTCCAAACTACCGAAAAGAGGGACTCCTCCCTAAGTCATTTTATGAGGCCAGCATCATCCTGATTCCAAAACCTGGCAGAGACACAACAACAAAAAATGTCAGTCCAATATCCCTGATTAATATCAATGCAAAAATTCTCAATAAAGTACTGGAAACTGAATCCAGTAGCACATCAAAACAGTTATCCATCATGATCAAGTTGGCTTCATTCCCAGGATGCAAGGTTGGTTCAACATGCACAAATCAATAAATGTAATTCATTACATAAACACAACTAAAGATAAAAACCACATGATTATGTCAATAGACACAGAAAAGGCCTTCAATAAAAATCAACATCCCTTCATGTTAAAAGCTTTTAATAAACTAGCTCTCAATAATAAGAGCCATCAAATAAAAGCTCTCAATAATAAGAGCCATCAATGACAAACCCACAGCTAACATCATACTAACAGACAAATGCTGGAAGCATTCCTCTTGAAAACCAGCACAAGAAAAGGATGCCCTCTCTCACCACTCCTATTCAACACAGTATTGGAAGTCCTTGCCAGGTTAATCAAGCAAGAGAAAGAAATAGAGAGCAACCGAATAGAAAGACAGAAAGTCAAACTATCCCTGTTTGCAGATAACATGCTCCTATATCTAGAAAACTGCATATTCTCAAGCCCAAAGCTCCTTAAGCTGATAAGCAACCTCAGCAAAGTCTCAGGATACAAAATCAACATGCAAAAATTGCTAGCATTCCTATACACCAACAACAGACAAGTGGAGAGCTAAATAATGAATGAACTCCCATTCACAATTGCCACAAAAAGAATAAAATACCTATGAATACAGCTAACAAGGGAAGTGAAGTACCTCTTCAAAGAGAACTACAAACCACTGCTGAAGGAAATCAGAGAGGACATAAACAAATGGAAAATTTTCCATGCTCATGGATAGGAAAATGACCATACTGCCCAAAGTAATTTATAGATTCAATACTATTTCCATTAAACTACCATTGACATTGTTCACATAATCAGAAAAAAAACTATTTTAAAATTTCTACAGAATGAAAAAAAAATAGCCTGTATAGCCAAGACAATCCTAAGCAAGAAGAACAAAGCTGGAGGCATCATGTTACCTACCTGACTTTAAACTATACTACAAGACTACAGTAACCAAAACAGCATGGTACTGGTACAAAAGCAGACACACAAACCAATGGAACAGAATAGATAACTCAGAAATAAGACCACACACCTACAATCATGTGATCTTTGACAAACCTGACAAAAACAAGCAATGGAGAAAGGAATCCCTGGTGCTGGGAGAACTGGCTATCCATATGCAGAAAATTGAAACTGGACCTCTTTTACACCTTATATAAAAATCCACTCAAGTTGGATTAAAGACCAAAATGTAAAATCCAAAACTATAAAAACTCTAGAAGCATATCTAGGCAATACCATTCAGAACATAGGCATAGGCAAAGATTTCATTATAAAAATGCCAAAAGCAATAGTAACAAAAGCAAAAATTGACAAATGGAATCTATTAGGTTGATGCAAAAATAATTGCGTTTTTTTCCCATTACTTTTAGCTACCTTAAATGGCAAAAATAGCAATTACTTTTGCAACAACCTAATAATTAAACTAAAGAGCTTCTGCACAGCACCATCATCAGAGTGAACAGACAACCTAAAGAATGGGAGAAACTTTTTGCAATTTATCCATCTGACAAAGGTCTAATATCCAGTCTACAAAGAACTTAAACAAATTAACAGGAAAAAAAAAACATTAAAAAAAGGGCATATTACATGAAAAGACACTTCTCAAAAGACATCATTCATATGGCCAAAAAACATATGAAAAAAGAGCTCAACATTACCGATCATTAGAGAAATGCAAATCAAAACCACAAAGAGATACCATCTCATGCTAGCCAGAACGGCAATTATCAAAAAGTCAAGAAAACAGACGCTGGTGAGGTTGCGGAAAAAAAGGGGTTGTGGAAGAAAAGGAATACTTCTACACTGTTGGGGGGAATATAAATTAGTTCAACTATTGTAGAATACAGTGTGGTGATTCCTCAAAGACCTAGAGGCAAAAATACCATTTAACCCAGCAATCCCATTACTGAGTATATACCCAAAGAAATATAAACCATACTATTATAAAGATACATGCATGCATATGTTTAATGCAGCACTGTTTCAATAGCAAACACATGCAATCAACCTAAATGTCCATCAATGATAGACTAGATAAAGAAAGTGTGGTCCATATACAACATGGAATAATATGCAGCCATAATAAGGAATGAGATCATGTCCTTTACAGGGACATGGATGGAGCTGGAAGCCATTATCCTCAGCAAACTAATGGAACAGAAAACCAAACAACACATGATCTAACTTATAATTGGGAGCTGAACAATGACACATGGCAGGAAACAATACACACTGAGACCTGTTGGGGGAGCAGGGAGAGTGAGAGCATCAGGAAGCACAGCTAATGGGTGCTGGGCTTAATACATAGGTGATAGGTTGATCTGTCCAGCAAACCACCATGGCAAACGTTTACCTATGTAACAAACTTGCACATCCTGAACATGTACCCTGGAACTTAAAATAAATGTTGATTAAAAAAAAGAAATGCTGAAGGAAAATGTTCAATCTGAAAGAAAAGAACATTAATTAGCAAAAATAAATAATTTGAAGGTATAAAATTCACCGGTATTAGTAAGCGCACAGACAAATACTGAATAACTGAATGTTTTGACATGGTAATTGTGGTGTATAAACCACTCATATCTTTAGTAGAAAGATGAAAAGCCAAACCTATCAAAAATAATAGCTATAATTTTTTAATTATAACTTTTTATAGTTAAATTTTTAATAATAACTATAACTTTTTGCTAGTACTTTATTGAGAATTTTTGCATTGATGTTAATCAGGGATATTGGACTGACTTTTTTTGTTGTATCTTTGCCAGGTTTTAGAATCAGAATGATGCTGGCCTCAAACTGTTTAAGTGATAGACAATATAAAAATATATAAATAGAGACAACAAAAAGTCAAAAAGATGGGGAGCAAGAATGCAGTTAAAGTGTAGATTTTTTTTTCATTTTCTTTCTTCTTGTTTTTCTCTCTTATTTAAAATCAAAGCTAAGCTTTCATTCATTTAAAATAATTGGTTATAGGATGTTATTTGTAAGCACCAAACTTCATAACAGATACACAACAATTTAAAGCAAGAAATTAAAAGATACTACCAGAGGAAATCACTTTAACACAAAGGAAGCAAGAAAAATGGGAGAGAGAACCAACAAATAAAAGTCAGAAAAAAAAATAACAAAATGGCAGTAATAAGTCCTTAAATATCAGTAATAACATTGAAAGCAAATTGACTAAATTGTCCAATCAAAAGACATATGGTGGCTGAATGGATTTTTTAAAAAGACCTAACCATATTTTGCCTACAAAGAAATAGGTGGACTGAAAATAAAGGGAAGGGAAAAGATATTTCATCCAAATGGAAGCCAAAAAAACCAGGATTAGCTATATTCATAGCAGATAAAATGATTTCAAGGCAAAACTGTAAAAAGACAAAAGAAGTTCATTACATAATGATAAAGGAGTCAATTTAGCAAGAGGATATAACAAGTGTTAATTTGTATGCCTTCAACATGGGAGTATGCAGATATATATTTAGCAAATACTATTAGAGCTAAAGGGAGAAATAGACCCCAATGCAATGGCATCTAGGGAATTCAACAGCCCAGTTCCAGCATTGAACGGATCATCCAGACAGAAAACCAACAAAGAAACATCATACTTAATCTGTATTGTAGACAAATGGACTTAATAAACATTTACAGCAAATTTTCTCCAACAGTTGCAGCATACACCACCTTCTCCTCCATACATGGAACATTCTCAAGGATAGATTATGTTATCCACAAAACAAGTCTCAAAAAATTCAAAGAAAATGGAAACATATCAAGCATTTTTTCCTGATCAGAATGGAATAAAACTAGAAATCAATAGCAAAAGGAACTTTGTAAACTATAAAAACATGTGGAAATAAAATAGTATGCTCCTAAATAACCATTGGATAAATAAAGAAATTAATAAGAAAATTTAAAAATTTTTTTGAAACAAATAAAAATGTAAATACAATATGACAAAACCAATAGAATACAATGAAAGCAGTACTAAGAAAGAAGTTTATAACAACAAATGCCCACAACAAAATAGTGGAAAAACTTCAAATAAAAAACCTAAGGATGCATCTTAAGGAACTAGAAAAGTAAGAGCAAACCAAATCCATAATTAGTAAGAAAGAAATAAAGATAAGAGCATAACTAAAGGATATGGAGGCTTAAAAAATCTACAAAACAATTAATTTTGAAAAGATAAACAAAGTCAACAAATCTTTAGCCAGACTAAGAAAAAAGGATAAAAGACCCAAATAAAATCCGAGATGCAAAAGGAGGCATTAAAACTGACACCACAGAAATTCAAAGGATCTTTAAAGAGTATAATAAGGAACTATACGGCAATAAATTGGAAAACCTAGATAAATTCCTAGACACACACAACCTAACAAGATTGAACCATTAACAGACCAACAAGTAATGAGATAGAAGAAGTAACAAAATGTCTCTCATGAAAGAAAAGCCCAGGACCTGATGGCCTTACTTCTAAATTCTACCAAACATTTAAATAAGAACTAATATTAGCCCTATTTGAACTATTTCAAAAAGCCAAGGGGAAAGGGATACTTCCAAACTCATTCTATAAAGCCAGTATCACCCTGATACCAAAACTAGACAAAGACATACACACACACACACACACACACACACACACCCCTACAGGTCAATATCCCTGATCAACATAGATGTAAAAATATTCAAAAATACTAGAAACTGAATTCAACAATGCATTACAAAGATCATTTTCATGATCAAGTGGGATTTATCCCAGGGATGCAAGGATAGTTCAATATATACAAATCAATAAATGTGATACATCTTATTAACAGAATGAAGGACAAAAACTGTGTGATTATTTCAAGAGATGCCAAAAAAGTACACAATGTAACATCCTTTCACAATAAAAGTTCTCAAAAAAACTGGATATGGAAGGAACATATCTCAATGTGATAAAAATCATACACAACAAATCTACAGCTAGTGTCATACTGAATGGGGTAAAAATTAAAGCCTTTTCTCTAAGATATGGAACAATGCAAGCATGCCCCCTATTACCACTTTTATTCAACACAGTGCTAGAAGTCCTAGCCAGAGCAATGAGACAAGAAAAAAAAATAAAGGGCATACAAATTGGAAAGGAAGAAGTCAAATTAGTGTTGTTTGCAGATCATACGATCTTATATTTAGAAAACCCTAAAAACTTCACTAAAGAATGATTAGGCTGATAAACAAATTAAGTAAAGTTGCAGGACACAAAATTAACATACAAAAATCAATAGCACTTCTATATACCAACAGCAGACAACTTGAAAAAGAAATCAAGAAAGTAATCCTATTTACAATAGCTACAAAGACTATAAAATACCTATGAATAAATTTAATCTAAGGTGTAAAATAGCTCTATGATGAAAACCATAAAACATTGCAATTGAAGGTTTTGAAATCTAACCTTGAAAGAAATTGAAGAGGACACAGAAATATGAAAAGATATTCCATGTCCATAGATTAGAAGAATCAACATTGTTAAAATGTCCATTCTACACAAAGCAATCTATAGATTATATAGATTCAATGTAATCCCTATTAAAATACCATGACATTCTTCACAAAATAGGAAAAACAATCATTAAACTTATGTAGAACAAAAGACCCAGAATAAACAAAGCAATTTGGAGCAAAAACACACAAACAAACAAAAAACCCTAGAAGCATCACATTATACTACCTGCCTTCAAATTGTACTACAAAGCTACAGTAACCCAAGGAGCATGGTACTGGCATAAAAATCAGAGACATACACCATTGGAACAGCATAGAGAATGCCAAATAAATTGTTTATATTTATAGTCAACTCATCTTTGACAAAGGTACCAAGAATATACATTGGTGAAAGGACACATTCTTCAATAAATGGTGCTGGAAAACTGGATATTCATATGCAAAAGAATGAAACTAGACCCTTATCTCTCACCATACACAAAGAAAAAAATAAAAATGGGTTGAAGACTTAAATCTGACTTAAATATAAGATCTAAAACTATAAAATTATTAATACTAGACAAAAACCTTGAAGGAACACTCCAGGACATTGGTCTGGGCAAAGATTCCTTGACTACGATCTCAAAAGTGTAGGTAACCAAAGCAAAAATGGACAAATAGGATCACATCAAGCTAAAAAGCTTCTGCACAGCAAAGGAAGAAATCAATGAAGAGAAAAACAACAGAATGGAAGAAAATATTTGCAAACTATGCACCTGACAAGGGATTAATAACCAGAGTATATAAGGTGCTCAAACAACTTAATAGAAAATAAACAAATAATCCAATTATTAAATGGGCAAAAGATCTAAACAAACATTTCTCAAAAGAAGACATACAAATACCCAACAGGTGTATTTTAAAATGCTTAACGTTACTAAGCATCAGAGACATGCAAATTAAAACAATGGGATATTACCTCACCCTAGTTAAAATGGCTTTTATACAAAAGACAGGCAATCATGAATGCTGGCAAGGATGTGGAGAAAGGGGAACTCTCATACTCTGTTGGTGGAAATGTAAATTAGTATAGAGACTATGAAGAAGAGTATGGAGGTGTCTCAAAAGAAACTTAAAATTGAACTACCATATGATCCTGCAATCCCACTGCTGGGCATATATCCAAAAGAAAGGAAATCAGTATATTAAAGTGACATCTGCTGTCCCATGTTTATTGCAGCAGTATTTACAATATCCAGCACATGGAATCAACCTAAGTGTCTATTATCAGATGAACGGATAAAGAAAATGAGGTATATATACACAATGGAATATTATCCAGCCACAAAAAAAGAATGAAATCCTGTCATTTGCAACAACATGGATGGAACTGGAGGACATTATGTCAAGTGAAATAAGCCAGGCACAAAAAGATAAATGTCATACGTTCTCATTAATAAGTGGGAACTAAAAAAAAAAGAAACTTGAACTCAGAGATAGAGAGTAGAAGGAAGGTTACCAAATTGTTGGGAAGGGTAGTAGATAGGAGAAAAAGTGAAAATGATTAATGGGTACCAATATACCGTTAGACAGAAGGAACAAGATCCACAACAGGGCAACTATAGTTAACTATAATTTATTGTACATTACAAAATAACTAGAAGAGTAGAAGTGGAATGTTCCTAACAAAAGAAATGATAAATGCTTGAGGTGATAGATAGCCAATTGCCCTGATTTGATCATTACACATTGCGTGCCTATGTCAAAAGATCATATGTACCCCATAAATATGTAATACAACAATTATTATGGTCCATAATAATTGAAAATATTTTAAATTTACTTACATAAGAGTAGAGATATATATGTACTCATTTCCTGATCATTAACTCCTCCAAATAATTCATTTGACCAAATAACATACAATTGTAATAAAGAAAAAAATACATCTATCTAATTTTTAAAAGACCGAGATAAAAGAAACAGCTGCGCCTGAAGAATTATGGCATACCACCCCAAAGGCTACCATCTCATTTTGAAATAAAATTATTTTTAACTCCTGGCTAGATAGTAATGTTTCATAGGAATAGAAAGAAAATACTTAGAAATAACTCAGCAGACTTTTAAGTAAAAATATTTTTGAAGGTGCCTTAGAAATTACTGTTGGGCTATAACCTGTGAAGGGTGGGTTTGGGGAGGTGGACTTATTACCAATACTCCAGAATGAAACATATTTAGTCATTATTCTCTCATGCAAGCAAGGTCCTGATTCTAGGACAGATATATGACCTGATTCGATCATTATTCAAAGAATAAGATGCTTTCAACTGCACTGGCAAAAAGTTTTTCATGCTCCATTTAGTCTCAAAATAATACTTGACCAGTTGATCTTTTTTATTCTGCTGGTATGATATTTCTTATTTCTATAGGCCTCTTAAATCATCTTTTTTTTTTGCCAGCTTGGATATTAATGATTGGTGTGAAGTTTCATAGTTATCCCAAACAATCAGGATAGCTGGCAATAACTTAAGAGTAATTTAGATGCTTTGAAATCTCTGACATATAAAAACATCAGTTCATCCAACTCTGACATCATTAAATAAGACTATTCTTTTTTATCAGGGAAGTCATTTGGTTCACTCCAACCTCTGCCCTCCTAACTTCTGTGTAAAGTATTCTTTAAAATGTATAAATTATTACGAAGGCATATTATGAAAAAATAATTAGAAGTGTAACTAGCAGGCTCTTATGCTCTGCCATGCATGTGAACCTATCCATTATTGAATTAAGATATCTTTTTCATCTTCCTTGAATAGCTATAAATGAAGCTGCCTCTTCTTCAGAGAGCAAAATCAATTTTAGAGCAATGACATTTGCTGATCAATATACGGGTCAAAAATAGAGAAGGAATCTAGGACTTAAAATATATAAAAACTAAATAAACTAAAACCTAAAGTGGAAATCATCTAAAAGTAGGAATACTAATGCTTATTCAAGTCCACTAGATTTAAAATGTGAGCTGAATCAGGTCCATTGTTATAATATCCTGAGCATTTGTCTTGAAAACTAATTAGAAAATAGATAGTATTTGGTATTCCTAACATGTCCTGGAAACCTTTGTGTTTGTTCTTTTGATTCCAACCTCCCATTTGGAAGCAGCCCAGAATCCAGCAATCAAACAAGTTTAGCTAACCCAAGATTCACATTCTCAAAGCATATCACTCATATCACTCAGTGAGAATATGAGAACAGTAACTTGGCATACTGAGTTAGAGACAAAAACTAAGAAAAGCTATTCTATTACAATGACACCAAAACAGCTCTCCATCAATAGTACATTGAGTCTTTATAAAACAAATGTGTTGTTTCTTTGCTTTTGTACACAGATATGTCTTTAAACATGCAAGAGAAACCACACAGAGTAACTGAAATCAATCGTGTCAGCATTATGCTCTGCTTATTTCTAAACCCTAGGCTGGAATTCAGCTAACCTAAACTTTACTGAATGTTAATATAACAGCTGGCAACATGAATTTTTTAAGAAGGATTCCAAGAGTAATGAAAATGAAAATATAGCTCATGACATTGATCTAAGTTTTGAAACACGTTTTTGGTCAATGTAACATATGAGCTCAGAAACGAAGTTCCAGCCATGTACCTTTCAGAAAAGACTTCCTCTATAAATAAAGTTGCTACAGAAAATGACTAGCAGCATCATATCCTAAGCATCTTGGCCAATAATAAATTGAACATTAATGGAAACTGACTATTTCTTACATGTCCCCATGAACTAATAGACTAAACATTCAAGGCATCTGGAATTACTTGCTCTGCTATGGGCTGTCATATGGTTTATCATCCCAGGACCCATTTGATGTGGACAATGCTGCTAAAAGCCCCAGTAATTCTGCTGCTGAACTGAAATTCCATTTTGAGTATCAGCAGCATTTGTTGATCATCAGAACAGTTGGGAAGAGGTGCATGAAGAGAACTACTTATCATGCCCAAATAATATTCACAAAGAGAAGAATGGGACCAATGCATTATTTTTAAATTGTGTCTGGCCAGCATGTCAGTATTGATTGAAGAATCCAGCAGCAGTGAAAAGGGTCATGTCTGCATTTAGAGATGAAGAGGCAGTTATCCACTCTCCTTCTTATCAACTGGTTAGATCAGTCTCTCATTTTTAGGGCAAATAATAATAAAAGTCGTGAGCATCTTGCAGCATCTCAAAAGAAAATGTTGCTTCCCCCTCCCCCCAAAAAAACTTAAAAATAAAAAAAACCTAATAGCCTTCCTACCCTTCATGTAGAAAGGCAATTTGATGCAAAAATGTTTTCTCCTAAGTGATGGAATGTACAGTCATGCACCAGCAACCCGGTGCTGAATATCAACTTGCCCATTCTGGATGAAATCGCTCTGGGGTTGGACAGAACACACTGTTAGAAAAGGGGGCACTTCAATACACAAGGAGAGGCTGTGCACTCTATTTCAGAAGATGGAGGTTTATCTTCCAGTGAGGGCTTTGATGTTATTCATATGCTAACAATATCACCATTTCCTCACAGCCCTCAATACACAGAGAATAAAAGACATCATTTGCTGACATGGGGCTCAACACTTTCTGTCCAGCATACTGATCAACAATCTGCATTCAGCTTCACAGCTAAGCCATCACATAACCTTTAAATTGTTCTTTTAACACTTTAAAATTCTGGTCAAAATAATTTACCGTTTTATAGAATAAAATGATGAAACAAAGAACTCTAACTGTATTTTCCCTCTGCTCCTAAAATGTAGCTTCAGTGCCCCGGGGGCTCCTTTCATCTCATCTAAGTGCTGGCATATGATGTGATTGTTAACATAGCTGGCCACCAGATGAAGTGAATTATCTAAACTGCCAAGGTTCCCACTTTCTTTCCAATTTAAACATCAATTTAACACAGAAACTGAAGGGTATTATGAAAGCTTTAATATGAACCATTTCAGACACAAGAAAAAAAATACTGGAAGGTTTTTTCAAACAGCCAAACAAACATGCAATTTTTTGAAGCTGAAGATGAGTCAGGAAAATGAATGTACCACCAGAGAACACACAGTATGCACTTCAACCAACAGCAACAAAGAAGGGCCTCTTTGTCTTAAATAAACACGTTTTTCTGAGCAGGGGAGGATTTCATTAAAGAAAATATCTCGTATGATCTTGTTAGGTCATTAACTAAATACAAATTATCATCAACAAAGAGAACGCTTCTTATTTTAAACATTTCAAAATCCATATCACTGATGTGGATGATATGGAATTTTTTGATAGTCTTCTCTGGATTATTAGGGTTCTTTTCATTATGCAACTTGCTTTTCTCATGGAAATGTTTTCTCCACTTGGATCACTAACTGCTAACAGAATGTGCAAGCATATGTCCTGCATATCTCTTTGAAAATGAGACCATTTCATAGCTAATTCATAACAATAACAAGTGATGCTTTCTTGCACAAAATAGAGCATTTCTTGCTATATGCCATTTCAATTAAAGCATACAAGTTTGAATCAAAACAAAGTGAATTATTAGCAGGCATAATCTTTACTCTTTTTAAGCCCTCACAATCTAAATGATATTAACATGTAAAATATATAAAGAACTATAGTCACAATTAGGTGTTCTTATGAAAATATGAGATTTAAAGATTTGAAATAAAATTTGAAGTTATATTTAACCAAGATTAAATAATATACAAGTTAAATATATGTGATTTTGCTATCCAAAAGCATTCCTGAAAGTTAACAACCTGATTATAGATGTTCTTCTGGAAAATATCTTCCTTAGATTCAGTTAATAATTTATAGAAAGGGAAGGAAAGAAAGAGAGGAAGGGAAGGAAAAAGGAAGGAAGGAAGGAAGGAAGGAAAAAGGAAAGAAGGAAGGAAGGGAGGGAGGGAGGAGGGGAAGGGAAGGGAGGGGAGAGAGAAGGGAAGGGAAGGAAAGAAAGGAAGAGAAGGAAGGAAGGAAAAAAAATTTATTATGCAGAGCTTCTCTAATCATTATTTTCTTCTTATAGGTATATTTTGAGAAAGTGTAAGACTATAAAATACATATGTATTAATTGTAAAAATCATAAATGGCACTATATAAAGTAAAAAGGATATTACCATATAAGGACTGCATAGCTGTTCCCATATGGAATGCACAGGGAATATTATTGACAAATCCAGAATAGCCATATGTAATGCTCAATGGTACTTCCAAATATAAAATACAAATACAGTATGTAATACACTTACAGTATGTTGCATACCAAATGATCAAGCAATTTACCAAAGATTAGCATTTAAGAAAAAAATACTACTACAAATAACATATGTACCTATTAATGATTTATTTTTTACATTGGTGGTATTCATCAGATTGATCTTATGTTAAAAAGAAGTTTTCAGAGAATTTTCTGGCCCAAATCTCCTTGTGGTAAACTAAAGGAAAATTATAGAACCATCTTGCCAAAAGACACATTAGAGATCAGGTAGTCTTATTTTTAAGTGGGTAATTGAAGCCCAGAAATGTTAACTTGCTTGCTCAAGATTACAAAGCCGGTTAATGGCAGAGTTCCAGATCTCCTGGCTCTCGGACCAGACCCTAAATTAAGGCTATCTTAATTACTTCCTTTTTACTCACAACACATATACATTTTAAAATCTTCATTGTGTCCTCTGTTGTCCAGCACAACAATCATCTGCAGAAACACCCAACTCTGGGTCTGACAGTGTAATACCACCATTCCATTCCCAGTGTGATTACATTGACTCTGACTCACACTTCCCTGGGATTTGCTGAGGAACAGAAGGAGATGTTGGCCTCAATAAAAAAACAGCCATGACTCCATGAAAGTCATAACAGAGCTTAAAACTGTTTAATCCTGAAACAGGCTCCACAGAGAACACCTTTGAAGAGGATGTTTTGTTCTTCCTCCAGAGCGCTTTAAGAAACACACTGAATGTGTGCCAAAGCCTCCTCTCCTCTGCCACCAGAAGGCAAAGAGAAAAGGCCTGAAAATTAAAGCAGAATATGTGGCTCTCAACTGTACACTTCAATATTTTGTACCTTTCCACCCCTCCTCCCACTATTTCAGAGAAGAGCCTCCCCTGACCCTGCCACTGTGGAAAACTGTAAAATCATTCAAGTGAACTTCCAGATATAAACCTAGAAATAAAATAACAACTTTAAGAAAATCTGGCCAATCACTAAACATGTATTTTCCCACAAAAAGAATCTTGGGAACTTTCTGAATATGTAAATGTTAAACATCTAGACAGGTTCTTAGTAAATTAAAACAGTACAATCACTGTTTCTCCCTGAATATCATATTTTTCATTTCAAGGCAGACACAGTTCTAGCCTAAAACATTTCCTCAAAACCAGGATTGTAATAGGAATTCAGTGTGTTTCAGCTTGGAAAATCATGCCGGAAAAGCTCTAGTTTTCTTTGAGGGAGGAGTTCAGGAAGGTATTTAATTTTTTAATTACCAAAACAAGAAATTTTTGTTAGTCATGGAAGTGCTTAGTCTTCTTTGGATTACTAAAATTGGGGATCCCTTATAAAACTAAGAGGATTTGTTAGTAAGTTTTAAAATCATTCCCCAGTCATCAAATTTAATAATTTGATATTCAGCAATGTTCACAAGGTTCTGAGCACTGTAATTAACTAGACATAAAAAAGGACTCTGTTCCCAGATCAATCACTCTAATTCCTTCCCTGGCTCAGTAAATCCCCACTCTCCCAACTATCCAATTATAGTGAAAATTATCCTATGTTATTTTAACTTTCAACATATTTCTAAATATATTAAATGTAGTACATAGAAGTATCTTTATAAACCAAGCTATTTTCTAGCCATGTTTTTTAAATTATTACTTTCCTTAAAAAAATCAATAAACCTGGATATGTTGAAATTATACAACTAAAATATGTACCCAACTTATCACTAATACAATGCAATAGCTACACAAACCAAATTTAATACTGAGACACTGGTCAGTTCACATGACGGGAGCAAAGCATAAAGGCACTGCAATCTAGGCCCAGACTAGTGTTTGGGCCTATAATACATTTACATTATAAATATAAGGTGATTTATATGCACATTAAATTCTGAGAAGTACTGATGTGATTATCTTTAAGATGTTAAAACTAAAGAGAAGAATCATCGCCAATACAGCATCTGAACTGCTTTCCTGTACTGTAGCCCCTAGAAAATGTCAACTTGCATTTGATATATATTTTATAAAGTCTTGGGGCTAAAGAAATAAAGGCCAATGGATTTTCTTAATACCACTTGAGAAATTTGTTTTCTCAAATCTCCAAATTATCAAATATTTTTTTACAGAAAATATAAGACTAAAAGCCCAGACATTCAAACACTAGCTCCAAACACCAGCCAGTATTTGCGTGTCTTTGGGTAAATCAGTCTACCTTTCTATGTCCACTCTGTGTTTGGCTTCTTGGGATTCAAAAGGGACAAAAGAGATATGGTCTCTTTTCTTCAGTTTCCCATCTATAAATGAAAGAGCATTTTAGACAACAGAAAGTACGTATATATAAACTGTCATGGTAATTTTAAAGAACAATGAGTAAGTAGACAGAGAAGAGCTGTCCACTTTGTTTAGAAGTCTAGTCTCAGGCTTAAGGAAGCCATCTCAAGTGCTTGAGGACGGGAGACATGAGAACTGAATTTTAGAACTATTATCTGGCATTGGATAGATTTAAAAAAAGACAGACTGAACACAGGATATCCAGTTAGGATGTTGAAGTTGTCCAGTGAAGAGATAATAAAAACCTGGAGCAGTAGAGTGGCTCAGATAGAGCTGGTAGGACTAAAACTCATGGAAGTGTGCATGTGTCTGCACGCATGTGTATGTATGAATGTGCATGCACATGTGCTGGGTGATAAGGGGAAGAAAAGGAGTTGTGAATAACTCCTAAGTTTTTGTAGGGCAATTGAAGGAAACGGTGAGGCTACTGAGAGAGAAAACATGGTGGAAGGAAGTAGGTTTGGAACAAGGAAAGGAAAGAGATAATGAGTTTAACCTTGAGCACTCTGGGTTTGAGAAGCCTGAGGACATTTAAGTGGTGACACCAATAGACAGGAAGGAATGAAGAACTGTTCCTCAAACAAGGTGACACATAAAGGACAAACTAGTAAACCCGTAGTATCAAAATGGAAAGTGCTGACATTTTGAAGGGCATATATATAGAAGGAAAGGCTTCTGATGATAGTGTATTATGTGCAGCCACTTTAGAAAGAACATTTAGAAGTGCAATTAGCCTGAATTATTTTAACTCTAAGAAAAATATGAAACTTTAAGACAGTGGAGACAAAATCAGTATAGAGGGCCAGCAGCAGCAGCTAATAGCTACTCAACAACTGCAAAAGACTACAAATATGTTTCACAGACGTGAAGAGGGACATATAAAAAGATTTTCTTATATCTAGAGTCTGTTCACCAATGACCTGTGTTTTTATTATTTCTAGACTTAAGGGATATATAATCACAATATGTCTTACCTTTACAAGAGATTGTCTGTGATCTCTTGGTGTGAAGTCACAAGATATTAGATCTTTTCCCCTTTATAAGTAATGAAACACTTTCAGAATGCCCAATACACCCATTTGCCAGTAAAATACTCTGTCCATTAGCTCTCACTATGTTGATTAATACACATCTCTATGAGTATTAAACACACACAAACTGCACTAAATATCAATAACTAGAGGAAAAATGGAAGAGAGCACTGCAAAGTGAGGTAAGAAGCTGTTCCAATCTCTGGCCCAGAAGAGGATTCTCCCTCATGTGTAGCTGAGACAGGAGGGTAGAATATTAGAATCCTTATCCTATTTGATTTAGAGATTCAAAAGTAAACCCAGTTTAGATAATCTAACATTCTTTCAACTTCTAACTACTTTGCAATCACAATCTTATGGTGAGTATTTAAAAGAATTGCAGAAAATGTGAACTAATAAAGCATTAAATGTAAAATCTTATTTAAAATGAGCACTATCATAAGGAATCAAGATTGTGTGTTTGCTTTTGCAAATCCACTCCATATATATATACATATGCTTGTCTCAGCAAGAATTGGAGCAGTGGGTCTGCCCTGTCCTTCAGAGAATGTAAAGGACTCTGCCTGGGATATGAGTTTCTGACTTAAAAGAATTGGTGGAAATAAGTCCGCTTAAGCGGACTCACAGAGAAATATGCCTTGGCTTTATTTCTTGCTTACCAGCATTCAGGGCCGTCTTGAACTCTCAGGTAAGAAATGGATGTTTTGGCACCTACCACAAGCCCCACCAGAAGTACTGAGGATAGCATTTCTGGTGCATACTTTCTCTCTCTCTCTCTCTCTCTCTCTCTCTCTCTCACACACACACACACACACACACACATGCACACGGTAAAGATAAATTAGAACCATGGGAGGAATTTCTGTGGGCACAGTGTGAGCTTGCTGCTTTTCCCTTTTCTTCCTGGAAAGGAACAGAGACAGGATGTAGTGGAGAAGAAACGCAGGTTGAAAAGCTAACAGTACAGTTAAGGCAAGGCAAAAAAGAAGAGGAATGCAGCAGTACCAGCAAACTGAACCAGTAATTAATTCAGAAGCAAGAGGTCATTATGGATCAATGTGGAAGAAGAAAGTAGCTTGAACTCATTTGGATAAACACTGTCTAAATGTGAAACAAAGTGCCAAAGTCAGCAATGAAACTGGCAGAAATCAATTCAACAGAGAATATTTTTCAGAGTCTGACATCAAGCTAAGCAGAGGCATCAAGAGTCTCCCTCCTGCTTTTCTGCCATTGTCTTCCAGCAATCCTTGAAGACAGTGCCCTGGAGAGAGGGGATGGGGCAATGGTTGATGTTGGAGCATACCGAGCTGGACTGGAATTCCTGTTCAGATCCTAATTGTTAGCAATTAACTTAGCGCTTGGTCTAATCTTCCTTGTTTGTAAAATAGAGACAATTGTAGTATATTCATAGTCAGTTTGCTGTGATATTTTTCACAAGAGATAAATAATATTTAGCCCATTTGTGGTGATAACATTACTCAATAACTAATAAATATTATTAAAACCATGGAAGTCAGAATTGGAATCATAATAGCTTACTTACAGAATTCACCTGGGTAAGTGCTTTATACATATCGACTCATCTAATCTTTATAACAACCCTGTCACAGATGATGACCCTCAGGCACAGAGAGGGTAAGTAATTTACTAAGAATTTGAACCTCAAGCAGTTCAGCTCCAGACTCTGTCCTTTAAAATCTATGCTACTTTACCAGAAGCGTCCTTGGAACAAATCTGTACAAGTTTTGCATTTTACAGATGAGAAAACTGCGGCTTACAATGGTGATGTTATTCATCCTGCATCACATAGTCAGCCAGGACCATTGGTAGAGGGATTTAAGAGCCTGTTTCCATTGGAAACACTTCCCAACCCCAAATGAATAATCGAGGGCCTGTCACTAAAGGTTAAAGTGATTGTCACATTATATTCAGCCACTTTCCTCTACAAAAAATGCAATGAAATCTGTATTTATTGGTATCAGACTCACAGTGGATAAGGCATATTTGTAACAAAACATGATAAATCTACAACTTGTAGTATTTGTTTTTATGATAAATTATAAGGAATAGAGAGGACAGGAGCCAACCTTTATCAAGTAACAGCTATGCTTTGTACTTCATGTGCTATGAAAACAGACAGCCAACATTTGATCCACACAGATACAGGATAGGTTCTGTGGCCAGGAGAGTCTAATTAGAGTTAGTAAGAATAAGATTCTCATTCTGAAGATTATAAATAAAACATAAGCAGTGGCATTATTTGGTAACATTTAATTGGCTGGAAGGAAGTAAACTATGTGTTTATACTGAAGTAGAAATCGATTATCACAGCCTTTGGAATTCACTCAAAATTTCTAAGTAGTCATTAATTTGGTAGGTGATGAGTAGCAAGCTTTCCTGGTACAACTTGAGCACCCCTAACTGGAAAATCTAAAATCTGAAATGCATCAAACTCTGAAACATTTTGAGTACCAACATGATACCACGAGTAGAGAATTGTACACCTGAGCGGACGTGACGGGTTGCAGCCAAATGTGGTCAAAACTTTAAATTGGGAGAGAGATCCAAGATGGCCGATTAACAACAGCTCAGGATTGTAGCTCCCAGTGAAAGCACAGAGAGCGAGTGTATGCCGCACTTTCAGACGAATTTTTGTTGCCCACAGACTAGGAGATTCCCGGCGGAGAAGCCACACGGGTCGCCAGCGCGACTTTTTTGGCCAGCGCGGCTCTTTTGCCGGCGCCCCAGCACGGCGCTTCTCGGCGCGGAGTATACGGGACGACTCCGGCTCGGCTGGTCCCGTCCCCACAAGGAGAACAGCAATTGGA